>PVJO010001998.1:78156-155290 GCA_004026905.1 Hystrix cristata | reverse complement strand
CCAGATTTCTCACTAAAATCCTAACCTCTTCAGCGTTACCTGCCACCTCGCATCATCTCATAGCTTATGTCCTGGTTATGTCAAACTGCTCACCGATCTATAAACCAGCCCTACTACCCGCTCACAGCCCTGTCCACGGTGCTCCTACGAGCTCCTATTCATCCTTCTGCAGTTCACCTAAGTACCATCTCTGCTTCCTGAGCAAGGTTGGAAATCATCACTCTTACCTCCAGGATCCCTAGCATTTAAAATAAATCCGCTTTGTCAGTTTGCCATGTTTTTAGTCTGACAAACGCCCCCCCCCCCAGTTACTTCTTCACCCAGGATATTGACTGAGAATCTACCCCACACAAGGAGTGCCTTGTGTGTCGATCCCAGTTCCTTCCAGGAAATAAAGCGAATTTTGCATCAACTCCACAAACGCAGCACACCCTGCAGGCCCATCCTGTTGTGGCACCGTGGCTCTGCATGCGGCTCTGATTCCGCCGGTCTTCTTCCCCTTCCTCGGCCTCGCCCACCCTGTCGGGCCATCACAACCTGCGGACAGCTGACCCGGGAGTCTGACCTCTCCCTGCACATCACCCTGATGCTCCTGATACAAACCAGGTGGGCCGAGAGCGTGTTTGGCGTGGGTTCCTGGCCGAACCGGGTGGGGTGAGGTCTGGCCCATGGTGGGGAGGTGTCCTTGCCAGCGACTGGGCCATCTTCTCTCTGGCGGTGGCCACGTTCTATTGCTCTCTCTAATCCCAAAGCTGATGTTGAATAAACAAATGTCCATGGAGGGAGAGAATGGAGAATGTATTACAAAAGCTGCCGGGGCGTGTCTTTCCTTTTGCATTTTAAATACGTAAGGCACAGACCAGATTGATTTTCCGAGGAGTGCTGCTGAGGCTTGACACAGGAGCCAGCTGTCCTGAGGTGCCTGACCACCTTGGGCCCCTCTCCTTCTCTGCCTGGGCCCTGCCTGGGACCCAGAAAGAGGACTGCAGGAAGGGGGAGCAGGTGGTGGCTGTTGTGACTCCTGGTGGAGAAGCTGATGTTTGTCATAGTCAGGTATGAGTTGTGCCCCGCTGGGCTCCCTGCCGTGATTCTGGGGACAGTGCACGCTAATTCCTTTCCTCACAGCAAGTTGGGGGAGGCACCCCCCTGTGCCTGCAACTCTTAGGGTTGCTTTTTATTATTTTTGAAAGTCATCTTTAAAAATTTTCGTAAGAGTTTGAGAAGAGGAAGCATGGGGGTAATTGCTTACTCAATCCTGAGAACCGAGGCTATGCCACTGTGGAATTTACCACGTTGCCTTGGGTTAATAAATAAAACCAAACTGAAATACAAGACCACAGGAGCGCATAGAACACTGTGATCTAGCAAAAGGCGATGAAGCTGTCTGCAAATGTTGCCACAAAGCACTTTCTGCTTTGACCGTTCCCTAAAATGCAAGGTTATCTCTAAAGATGGTCTGTGGGGAGTTGTGTTCCATTAGTAACATCTAAGCACCAACGGCAAGTAAGAATTTGGGAGTTCTTAACTGCTAAAGCACATCACATAAGAAGGTAGCAATTTTTAAAACTCCCAGTAAGAGGGAGCTCAAAGGAAGCTAAGGAAAAATCTAATCCAACCTCTTCATTTTCAAATGAGGAAGCAGAGGCATGGAGAGGCCCCACAGCCCATTACAGAGCCTGCTGGTTGCAGAATTAGAATCCCATGTCTGGGCCTCTTTCCACTGCCTGGTTGCTTCTTGTGGTGGACTTAATGTGGTCAACTTGAGCAGGAACGCCCAGATGGACTGAGTTGGTGTGGTTCTGGGCGTAGAAGATCCACCTGAGGATTGTTGATGACATACCATAAAGGAGAACAGGAGAAGAAGATAGGGGCCAGCTGTTTCCCAGGAGAAGCTCTGTTGTGGCTGGTTCTCCTGAAGGGGACTCAGCTGTTATTGTTGTGGAAGGAGCTTGGGACCTTGCTGTCATCAAGGATGGCTGCTGTTGCCTCAGGGGAGCTCTGGTCTTCATCTCTGCTGTGAGCATCATTTCCTGGTGCCAGTAAACATTTCTTCAATCTTTTAGTGCAGACAGATGTACGTGGGACATTGCTGTGGGCTCCCAGCCCTTGATTGAAACTTTTGGGTCTCTAGGGCATACACAGACATTCGGTACTCTTCCTGCATTTGGCTTGTGTGAGTGAATGTTGTAGTGTGTAAATGTCCTGTATTAAATCTGCTCTCTGGTAAACCACTGACTCTAGAATGGCAACTAATACACTTCTCCTGAATGAGCTAGGTAGCAAAATACCTGAGGATTTCCAGACATAGATCGAAACATGCCCACAAAACCATGGCTTTTAAGTTTCACTTACAAGTTGCATTTAATATATTTTGCTGAAACGAGACCCCAGCGTGACAGACAGGGTCCTTCCTGAAAGAATCCAATTTGACACAGAGCTTGTGTCATTGGGAAAACTCGACTAGAGCTTTTAACTGATAATGGAAAACTTTTCTGAGAAGCAAAGTATGGCTGGCTCTTGGTATCCAAGGAGGACTGGATCCAGGAACCCCATGGATACCTAAATCCTTGGGCGCTCAGAGCATTCATATAAAACAGTGCAGTATTTGCAGAGAACCTATGTGCATCCTTCTGTAGATGTTAATGCTGGACGTTTTGTTATCTTTCCTTTTTCTTCTCCTCCCTCCCTCTCTCCCTTCTGTCCTTCCTTCCTTCCCTCCTTCCCTCCTTCCTTCCTCCCTTCCTTTCTTTCTTCCCTCCTTCCTTCATTTCTGCCTTCCTTCCTAAGACTCAGGTCCTCACACATGCTAGGCAAGAGTCTACCATGAAACTACATCCTCTAGCCCTCTTCTGTATACTTTAACTCATTTCTAGATGACTTATGATACTTAGTGCACTGTTAAACCGTATTGTTTAGGAAGTAACCGCAAGGAGAAAAACAGTCTGTACATACTCAATAGAGATGCACTTTCCCCCCCAAATATTCTTTGATGCAAGAGTGGTTGAATCTGTGGACGTGGAGAGCTGACTGTACTCGTACTGAGACCAAAGACCATCCTCAGGTGGTGCAGGGACAAATGTCTCTGGATGGTGCCAGGGGTCCTGCTTTAGAGCCAGGAGGAGTAGGCTGAGCAACGTGCAGTTGCCGCAAACAAAGGTAGCCTGAGCTGCTCCAGCAGATCTGCTCCCCAGGGAGGGGTGGGGGTGCGTGGGGGGAGCCAGGGTCACGGCTCCACCTCCACAGTGGGCGGTGTCACACGTGGAGGCGCCGTGCCCCTCTCCGGGACTGCTGGGACAGTCAGCTGACCGTTGGCGCTGTTTGCAGTGGACGAAACACAGAGCCCACGACGGGGACCCAGCAATGAGCGCAGTGGGCCAGCCGGGGCGATGGAGAGAGCGCCTGCCGAGCTCGGCCTTGCCGGGAAAGGAGAGGGACAATGGCTTGGCGAAAAGCAGCACAGCCTTTCTGGGTCAGATGTGACTCTTAGCTGAGACAACAGCAGAAGGGAGGCATAGACATGAAAAAAAACAAAACAAAAAAAAAACCAATCACCGAGGTCCTGATGACTTGGCAGTAAAAATACAAGAAAAGACGGCTCTGATTTCGGTGCATGCAGACTTGGGTTATTTAGTTGAGTACTTGTTCATTTGTGTGATCCCACCGTATTCTCTCCACTTAGGGCCTCTGCAGCCTTCATGAATGGCCCAAAGTGAACGCTGTGGGGGAATGCAGAAAGGGAGGACAAAGGGCAAAACTGCTCCAGGGGAGGCCTTGGGATTCTGGCTTCTCTGCGGACTTCAGCTGTGAAGATGCCCCAGCTTTGGCCTGAACTCTTTCCTGGCCTTTTCGTGGCCTCTTCCACCCTCCCAGCCTGACTGCTCAGTCTGTGGCTCGCAGGGAGGTGTTTGTCCCCAGGATGTCCCTAGCGACAGGCTTTCCATGGTATTCTCCACCTAATTCACTCCTGGTGCATCTATTCTGACCTCTCATCCCCGCAGCTTTAATTCACCTTGGTAAAGTTAGTTGCTGAGTAAAGTTAGCCCCTCTAGTCTGACCTTCCACTCCTGACTCAGACCCAGTCCCTCATCTCTGGGTCTGCGGGTCTGCAACACTATGTCTGCCTGTCACTGCAACGTGTGAACCCCTCATCAACCTTCCTGAATGAGTTTTGATGGCGTCACATTCCACTGCAGGTGATGGGTTCATGACACGCCACCCCAGAATGTGACTGCAGGAGACCAGAATATGCCACCCACAAGTATGCCTTTTTGGCATAAAGATTATTTGGAAGTGTTTGTTTTTATGAATAGCCACACAGGAGAAGTCCCAGGGAGCTATCCTTTTGAAAGAGAAAGTGACGCCAATAAAGAAAACTTGCATTTTTGAGGATGGCTTTCTCTCTGGTCCAGGACAAGGAAAAGCAGAACCCTAGAAACTCTAGGTCAGTGGGGAGGCCACTTAGCTCTAGTCAGCCTGACCCTTGGCTGTCAGGCAGTAATTGCAAACCACACCCTTTCTTTTCTGTTTCAGGGAAACAAATATGTCCTTAACCTTGAAGTCTAAGCCTTTTTTTTTTTTTGAGAACCACTCCAGGTTTACTTATTCATCTGTTTTCTCTTGTGTAGACAGAAAATAGTTGTCATAAATCTGTTCACTTTTTTCTTGTTTTTCCTTTGTCTTTTGTTACAAGGGTGGAGGAGAAATGACCTTTTTGCCTCTCCTTCAAGGTACCCTCATCCTCCTAGTCATCTATACCGATTGTTAAGGTTTAGATTTAGAGTGTGTTCAGAGGTTGGGCTTTCGGAAGGTGACTGGATCATGGAGCTATAACTGACCTGCTGTGGTGAGGTATGGCCTGGTTGGAGGTGGCCCACTGGGAGCGTGACCTGGAGCAGTAAATCTCCCTCCCGGCTCCTCCCTTTTCTCTCTGCTTCCTGGCTGCCATGATGTGAGCATCTTGCCTCCACCAGACCCCTTTGCCACACCATTTCTGCCTTGTAGCCACCTGACTATTGCCTGAAATCGCTAAAACTCACGAGCCCAAATATACCTCTTCTCCTTAAGCATCGTGGGTGTCCAGTACCATGTGCCAGTGATGGAAAAGTGCCTAAGATATCAATAGATACTTCTTCATTCTGTCTTTTCTCACAACTTAGCATTTTTGTCAGTTACTTTGTATCTTAGTCTGGATAATCTATAAAGAAAAGAGATTTATTTTGGCTCATAATTCTGTAAGCTGGAAGGTCCAAGATCAGGCGGCTGCATCTGGTGAGGACTCATATTGCTTTCATTCATGGTGGAAAAACAGAAGGGAAAGTGGATGAGTGCAAAAGAGATAAGACATGAGAGATGACCCCACCTTATAAACACCTGCTCTCTCATAACTAATCCAGTCCTGTGAGAATGACAACTCACTCTCAAGAGACCCCCATTAATCCCTTCCTGAGGGTGAGTCTTTCCTCACCAAAAGGATCCATCACCCCCCACCCCAACACCATTGCGTAGGGGACTAAGCCTTAACATGAGTTTTGGTGGGAGCAAACTATAATCAAATCACAGCATGTGGTCCTGTAAGTTTTCCACTACCAATGTCTCCTGAAATCTCTATTTTTCTTTCTCAAAACAAAAATTGCCTCAAGAATTCAAGTCCTCATATTATTTCATGTCTGGCAAGTTATAATATCAATTACTTGATATTTGTTGGGAGAAACAGTGGAAGAAAGGGGTTGTGGAGTGTAAGCATTCATTAGAAGATGAGCAACTGAGAGACAGGGCTGGCGTCCACATTATCCTATGACTTGCAAGCCACCGGCACAAAATAGAGCTCCCAGCAGGTGGACCAGATGCTGGTTAGAAGAAGAAGATGTGAAAAGACACCTACCTGCCCTTTCTCCCAGCCTCTACTCCTATTTATGCAGCCTATTCAGCTTTCATAAATATTTTCAGAATATTCCCTTATTGAAAAATTTGTTTCCTATTAAGTCTTTTGTGTGTCATTTAAGGAAGCACGCATTTGACCACAGGCAAGAAGAAGGGTAGTGTGTGTGTGTGGGTGTGTGTGTGTGTGGTTGGAGAGAGTGTGAAGTCGAATCTGTGAGGAGGTGAGGGAGAACAGAAAACCCACTCTGTCTCTCTCCCCTCTTTCCCCCTGAGATTCACATGTGTCATATGGTAGACAATGACTTGGTAGATCAAGACGCATTGTGATTTCTTTCCAGGAGAGGATCATACCGGTGTGACCTCCTGCAGTGGGAATTCAGTGTGGTAGGAGGTCTTCCCTTGGGGGTCACCCTGCAACCAGGTTTACAAGGAGGGCTGAGGACCACTCTCAGGGCTCTGAGTACAACATGCCCTGAGTTCTCACTGAGTTGAGACGCCCCAAACTCAAGAGGGGACGGTCAGGGCCAACCCCTGGAGGAGGCCACTGAATTCTGGCCCAGAGAGCTTTGGGGAATGGGCCCTGAACCTGCACAAAAAAAGGAAAAGGGAAGCAGCACTAATAATGATGATGATAATAATAATAGGTTATTGGAATAATAATAAGTATTATTATTATCAATTATTTTGACCAAAGAACTCTACCAAACAAACCAGTGCCATAAGTGCTGTGGGAGACAGCATGTCACTCTCAGACTGTGCTGGTCAAGTGGTCAAGCTTGCTTCCTTCCAACTGACTGGCAAGTGGCCCCTCGTTTCAGCTACTATCCTTGGAAAGAGACACAGGCCTCCTCACCAGAGAGAGGACTCAGAGGCCACAGAATCTATTTCTGATTTAAAGTGGCTGAAGGGAAGGAGGAGACAGCAGGGGCACTGCCTTCCATTGGATGAGCAATGCTTGTGACTTTGGTGTACTTAGGAAGCCAAGTCTTGTGCCTGCTCGCTCGCCTAGAACCGTGGATGGAGCTGTGCAGGCTTTGGCAAGAAGTTGGTCCAGTGATTCTGAGGGGATTCTAAAATGAGTTCATCAGTACTGCTCCGCCGGGACTCTCCAGAGGATGGCAGCAGCAAGTCACTGCCACTTAGCGGTCACTGGCGGAAACGTTTTGCGGGGACCCCCTTCTCTTACTAGAACCTGAGTTATTGCAGTGTTGGTGAAAACACTCCCCTTCATTGGAATCATAATAACAAGAGGAGTATTTCTTCAATACTGTTCACCTATACAGTGGAGAAATGAGAAAAAAGCTTTTCCTGGGGTTTTAATTCAAGCGCTGATTTTAAGTGCTCATTTCCAGAAAACACTGTTATGCTGTTGATTGGCTTCAACAAGGAATAAGACCTACAGCTTGAAAAATTTGTTTTTGCCACAAGAGCCGGGGAGCTTAAGAGTTTAGGTGAGAGTGAGGGACTCTTGATATTTTGGGTGTCCTTCAGCAGGATCGTGTGGACTTTTCTTGTTAATAAAGCTGATGTACAACCTAATTACTATACAAAACAGGCAGTTTCTTAAATAAATGTTTAAGCATGCGTGTATAGAGTGTGTATTTATACTTCTTCTCTAAGAGTACTTAGGATAAATATAGCTGGCTCCCCATAGCTGTAGATTGTATATCTGTGGATTTAGCCAAGCATTAATCAAAAATATTTGGAAAAATGTAGAAAGTTCCCAGAATTAAAATTCAGACTTGCTATATTCTGAGTACAATGCGAAATCAACACAAATGAAGGGATGTGTAGGTATTTAAAAGGTATTTTAAGTAAACTACAGATGATTTAAAGTACGCCAGGTGATTAGCATGAGCCCCACGCAATCACTGCCCCGTTTTGTATAAGAGATTTCGGCATCTATGAGGAGTCGTGGGAACAGTCTCTCCCAACAGAGACTGTGGGCTGGCTGTAAATGCACGTGTGTCTGCTCTCAACCTCTGCTCTATAAGTACGGATCATGCGACCTTCATGGTAGGAAAGTTCTCAGAGCTTAGTGTCATTTTTTTTAAAATCATAACTCTTGTTGGTTGCAATATTAGAATCTGTGCTTAGGCTAAGTGGCATTTTCAAATGCAAGCCAGCCTCACAGTTCGCAAAGTGAAGCTAATTTGGGGATGTCAGCAGATCATTCTGAGTGAGGGAACTGCATTAGGGATGAGCGCCAGTTTGCTGAGGTGTACCTGACATTCTGAGAGGGGATTTAAGGTATGCTGGGTGGGAAGGATCGGCTGTTCTCCGAGAGAGGAATACAGTCTTACAGTCCTGGGCAGGTCTGAGTACATGCGTCCTCTGAGGGTCTGTGTTGGCACATTTCACGCAGCTCAGGAGAAGCACTTTCACGTTGGCTTTAACTCAGTCACAGACAACCCAAGTCAAGTCCCACCACTGAAACATCACTAGGTGGACACCATCTGTGAATGGCACACAGGACAGGAAGGATGTCCAGGGCTCTGGGTGCTTGGAAGCAAGTCAGTCTGCCTTTGCCTCAGTGTCCTTGTCTGAAAATAAGGGCTAGAAAACATGGCTTCTGTGAGGTTCTTTTCCTTTCAACAGTCCAGTATTTCTTTTTCTACAGTGATAAGGAGATCAAGTGTTTATCACCAACATCTTCACTATTTCTGCCTGACTCTCCTGGAAGGAAGAGAAAAGATTATCTTTTCTTTCTTAGTCTATCAGAGAGGTTGGCTAAAGACATCACATCCAGGGATGTGAGACTTCACAGGCAGCCTACAATTCAAATTCTTGTTTTCACCACACAGCTTTCACCACTAGCTAGCTTCCTAAACCCCAGCTCCCTTCAAAGACCAATATTGTATTTTCTACAACTACATTCAGAAACACAGTTCTCTGAATCTGTGTGTTTTGCTGCTGGCAGGAAACCAGTATCAGCTCATTCCTGTGTAATTGGTAGGTGACATCTTAGTTTCAAGGCTTAGCCAAAGTAGTTACTAATAGATTTCAGATGACAGATTGAAACTTTTCTCCCTCTCTCATCCTTCAGTGGGAAAATTAGAGGGGCATAACTGTGATGGGGTGGGAGTGGGAGATTTGATGGCTTTATGATCATTTTTGAAACAGAAGGGCAAAACAATTTAAAGAAAAAGTATCAGAAAGTATATACAAATGATGTTTTATTTACCTGTTTCACAAACACAAATTTGTGGAGTTGACTTGGGAGGTAAAGGGATTTTGAAAAATTAGTTAACTTAAAAATTTGTTATTAAATTTCATTAAGCAGAATCAGTTTAATGAAACACTGAATGATTTTTTAAAAACAATTATGAGATTTCATGATACCAAAGATCATGGATAAAAGCAGCAGAGTAATGCAAGGCACACAGTCACTTAACAAATGTTAATACCACTTTTTATAACCTGTACCTGTACTCGAAGGGTGACTATTTGTAATCATCTCAAGAACATCTAGATTATTTCCATGGTAACAGCTCTTAGGAAAATAAAGGATAAGTGGGATGTATTCAACAAATATTGGCTAGTTTCACTCAGAACTTCCTTGGACTGGGGTCTGATGAGAGAACTAATAGCCTGGAAGATGTACCCTCCCATCAGTGAGCACATGAAATAGGCCCACACGTCCATTTGCTCCTTTCAGCTCTGTTTTCCTTTAATTTCAAGTACAAAAGCTCTAAAACCACTGTTTCAGGAGGGAGGGCCTGGAAGCCCTCCTTGCAAATCTAGAAGTCGTGGGAAACATGGGGCAGGTCCTGAGTACGTGTCTATTAGATTTGCTCATGTCACCATCTTTCTGGAAGAAGTAGGATTTGTTTTCCTCTGGAAACAAATTTCATACCTTTCTTGAGGTTGTCAGGAAAATTTTCCAGTTGTTGTTATACGTTCACAAGAAGTTCTACGCAAGAGAGCCATGTCTTGCTGCTACACAGCTGAGACTTCTCTTGACAATTTTCAAGCAGTGGGCTCAGGCTTAGGATGTGGCTAGACAGACACAGAGTGTCACGTAGCGGAGTGTTCATGCTCAGGGGCCTCCAGATGTGAGTGACAGAGAGAGGAAGGCTGTGCCTGCGCATCTGAGACCTGGGGGCTCATCGATCATGACAGATGCAAATTCAATAAGCAATTGACAGAGACACAGTATTTTTTTTTAAAGGGGAACAAATGCCTTTTTGTTTGCAAGATTGCTTCCACAAAGCCAATGTCAGTGAGATGCAAGTCACAGCCCCCATTCTCCTCCATCACCATGGTTACTGATTGAGCTGTCTTCACTGTCAGAATATCAACCCTGAGTGGCTTTATTTTTCCATTCCCAGCCATTAGCTGCACTCAGATGATGACCACCTAGCCTTCCGCTCTGAGAGGGACCTTGTTTAATGACACATCAGTCCAATTATACAAGCCTTTAGTATTTTCCACTGTTACAACAATCGCATTCTAAAAATAACAGTTCTGTCCAGTTTTTTAAAACTGCATATTAATTTTTTTATAAAGGCAAACTTTATATGTAGCAAAATGTATCCTAAGTGTAATATTCAATGCATTTCAACAAATGTGCTTACCTATCTAGGATACAAGAATGATACAGGAAAATCAATTAAATTTCCATATACTAGCAATTGAAAGCCTGCAAGTGAACGTAAGGAAGCAACTCCATTCAGAATAACATAAAAAGGAATAAAGTATTTAGAAATAAATTTTTAAAACTGTGAGACATATACTAAGAACTGTGGATTGTTGCTGAAATCATTTAAAGAAGATATAAATAAAAGAAAAGACATTCTTGTTCATGGATTGGGAGACAATCTTGTTAAGGTGGCAATACTTCTCAATTTGATCTACAAATTTAACATGAACCTGATCAAAATCCCAGCTACCTTTTTGATAGAAACTGACAAACTAATCTTAAAACTCACCTGGATGTTCACAGGACTTGGAATAGCCAAAACAATCTTGAACAAGAATAAAGTTGAAAGATTCTCAACTGATGGTTTCAAAATTTGTTTTAACTCTTTAGTAATCAAGGCTGTATAGGATTCTCATAAGACAAACATATAGATCAAGAGAATTGAATTGAGAGACCAGAAATAAAGCCTTCAATTTATCATCAATTGATTTCTTACAAGGGTGCCAGAATGACTTAGTGGATGAAAGAACAGTTTGGTTTTTTTTTAAACACATGGTGGTAGAAAAACTGAATAGCCACACATACAAAATAAAATTTGACTTCATATCGCATGCAAATATTAACTCGAAATGAATCATAGATGAGATATAAGAACTGACAGTCTAGAGAGAACTCAGGATATACTGTCATTGTGTTGAATTAGACATTGTTTCTTAGATACAACACAAAAAAGTACAAGCAACGCAAGAGAAAATATATTTCATCAAAAACAAAAGTTTTGTGTGTCCGAGACACCATCCATAAAAGCAAAAAGACAATCCATAAAACGGGAGAAAATATTTACACATCATATTTGATAAGGGACTCATGTCCAAAGTATGTAAAAAAAATTATTTAGTGAGGTGTGGTGCCCACACCCATAATCCCAGCAATCAAGAGGCTGAGATGGGAGGGTGGCAAACTCAAGGCTAGTCTGGGCAATTTAGTGAGGCCCTGTCTCAAATCCCTAACCTGCAGGGTAAAAATAGAATTTTCACAACTCAATAATTAAGATTTGAACAGACATTTCTCCAAAAGAAGAAAAAAACATGCAAATAACCAGAAGGTGCACAAAAAGATGCTCAATATAATTAAATCATTAAGAAAATCAGAATGAATCAGAATGAAACCTTACTTCTGACACACTGATGTAACTAAAATGAAAAAGACACAATAAGAAGTGTTGAAAATATGGAAAATATGGCTCCTCATACACTGCTGGTGGGAATTTCAAGTGGTATAGCCATTTTTGAAACATTTTGGCAGTTCCTCAAAAAGCTAAAATTATAGTTACCCTGTGACCTGGCAATTATACTCCTACAGGGTTGAAAATTTATATCCAGCTGGCATGCCTATAGTCATTACATTCTGGAAGGCTGAAACAGGAGGATCCCAAGTTTGAGCCCAGCCTGGGCAATTTGGCAACTTAGTGAGACACTGTCTGAAAATTTTAAAAAAATTAAAAATGACTGGGAGTATAGGTCAGTGGGAAGGCCTAATATTCAATCCCCAGTACAAAACCAAAACCAAGACACTATGTGTGTACAATAACCTGAATATGAATGTTCATTGTAGCATCATTCATCATAGCCACCAAGTAGAAACAAACAAAATCTGTATCCACTTCTACGTGGATAAAAGTGTACTATACCAATACAGTGGACTATTTATTAGCACTGTAGAGGACTGAATTATTGATTCATGCCAGAGTGTGGACGAACCTTGAGAATATCATGCTAAAGAAGCCACTTGTAAGTGGCCACATGTTGTACAATTCCATTTTCCTGAAATGCCCCCAGTAGACGAATCCATACAAATAGAAAGAAGATAAGTGGTTGCTAGGGACTGAGGGGAGCAGGGAATAAAGAGTAATTTCTAATGAGGGTACGATTTCTTTTTTGGAGTGATAAAAACATTCTGGAATTAGATAGTGGTGATGGTTCTACAACTTTTGGAATAGACTAAAATAATTGCACGCTATACATGAGAAAGATGAAACTTACGATGTGTGATTTATTTCCTGACAAAGCTGTCATCAGCTGAGTTGTCCATGTCCAAGCTTCAGTGTTGTATGCACATTCCCACTCCAGTCTCCCACAGGTTGCAAGCTGCAGCGTTCGCCTCGGTGGCTGGGACTTCTGTTCTAGCTCATGATCTACCCCGGCAGGCAGCGCCCACGGAGGCCTCTACTGCATAGCAGCTCATTACTGCCAGGTCTTTCCAAACACCGAGGGGCTCCTGAGACACTTAGTGACATCTTTGAGCTGTTGGCCACTGTGTGACGGCAGCCAGCATTCCAGTGCTGTAGGCACCCCTGCGGTCCTACGCACCTCCCCGTTCCTGACAGGAGTCTTCGATCTCCTCCGTCTTTCATGGACTCCAAAATGTCAACATGTTGTGGGGAGAAAACAGGAGTCTAAAGCACGGCCCCTGACCTCCAATGTGAGCCTGGGGGTAGAAACAGAGCAGCTGGGTCGACCTAGCAAGAAGCCAAATCCTAAGGTTCCCTTCGAGGGAGGCCATATAGTTCCTGGTTGTTTAAACCAGTTTGAGTTGGATTTTCTGATATTTCTGATTAAAAGCAAGCTGAGTCAGCAGAGATGTCAAAAGCAAAACTACCCACTGCGGAAAGAGGAGACTCCAAACCAAACTCACAGGCGTTCCTTCCTTCTTCTCTCACACGGACCCTGATTAGCAGCATGTTCTCATACATGAGCAATTAATTAGGAGTTGCTCCCACAGAGCTCCATGATCGCCCTTCTGGGAAGGTTTCTGCAGATCTACACTACTCTGACACCAGGGCAGGATCTTGGTTCAGCGACTATCAGAGGAATATGTTGCTTCAGCCACTTCACTTTCTTTACTATTTAGAAGTTGACATATACATACTTTATAACTGTTAAATAAAAATTTTATGAGGCCATTACTTTGAACTAAACCCCTGTGTAAGGACTCAACAAACCAGACCAAAATTCAAAATGGAGTCTCTCTTGCTAAAGTTCCACGTTGCCAAGCTAAAACTAAGCTGCTTATTTGAGCTTGTGGAAAAATCAGGATTAGACAGCAGACAGCCAAATTTCTTAAACAGGCCAGTTTCAGTTGGCGTGACAATGAAATTCTCTCTGCCTTAATCCTTACACAAAAAAGGTGGCTTGAAGTAATCCATTGTTAACTGATCAGTTAGGTCCTTCAGACTCCACCTTACAAGGAAAGTAACTCTGAAAGGACCAATTTGTTTTTTGTTGTTTCTGCCTTCTTTGAGTCCTTTCTGTTCGTGAAACCTCTTCTGTTCTTCAGAACACTATCTTATGGAATGAAGTGTTGCCGAATTCCAGAGACAAAACTAAAGCTAATTAAGGCTGTTAGACTAAATTGCTGCAGTTTTATCCTTGGGCATAAGTTACAAACAATACGGTGCACACAGCTTTGGTCTGTAGGCTGGCAAGCTCTTACACGTGCATAGACTCAGATACCAACTGCCTACAGGAAGACACAGAAAGCTATCTGCTCCCAGAAGTTCCCCTTTCCTGCCTCCTTCCTGCCACCACCCGGCCCCATGCAGAGCTGAGTGCTGCTCTTGAATCACCACCAGGAGTGTTGCCTGGCTGTGGTCTTCATATTGAATGGATCCATCTGCACACACTTTTTCAGGTCTGATTTCTTTCGTTTGTCATATCTGTAAGAGGCACCCAGGTGGCTGCCTTCTGCATTAGTTCTCTGTCACTGCAGTGTGGAGTTCCGTTCCTTGATATCCCATTATTTATGTATTTATCTGTTCTGCAGTAGGTGGATATTTTCCAAGTTCCATTTTCAGGGTATTATGAATAAAGCTACTACAATCATTCTCACAAATATCTTTTTGTGAATTTAGAAATGCATTTCTGCTGAGTATACAGCCTTTGAATGGAAGTGATAGGGTGTGTATACGTTCTGTTTTTGAGGAATGTCCACATTATGGTTTGTGTCTAGATGTCCTCCCAAAGCCTCATGTGGTAAGAGGTTGCTGGATCTAGTGTGTGTGATGCTGGGATTAAGAGCATGTGATTACTAAATCGATCCACTGATTGGTTTGGTAGCACCCTAATCCTAGCGGCCTGGATAAGATATAAGATACAGGAAGAAGCTAGTTAGGCCCCTTGCTTGCATCCCTTGCTTAGCTTGCTGACTTCTGCCTGTCTGCCATGCCACCCTGCCTCAGACCCAGCTGACTGTGGACTGAAACCTCTACAAGCTGTGAACTAAATAAACCTTTCATCCCCTAACTTTGGGTGTCTGGTATTTTGTCTCAGCAAGGAGAGAAAGGTAACTAAGACAGTCCATTTCCAGAGGAACTATCTATGTCCCACTAGCAACACAGGTGTGCTTGAGTTGTTTGGCATCTTCTCCATCACTTGGTATTGTGGATCATTTACTCTTAGCCATTCTAGTGGTAGTATAGTGATTCTTATTGCGGTTTTACTTTGTCCTGTGATGAATATCATGACTAATGGTATTCAATATGTTTTAAATACTTACTGGCTATTTGAGTTATCTCATTTATTAACTGTATGTACATGTTGTTTTCCTATTTACTAAAATAATAAAAATAAATTCAAATTGGGCTGAATTTTATTGTTCTTGGTTTGCAGAGGTTCTTTAAATATTTGGAATGAATCCTTTGCCAGATATATGGATCACTAGTCTGTAGGACTAGTAGGAGATATTTCAATGTTACTTTTGTGTCGACAAAAGTTTTAAATTTTTATGAAGACTTTTATCAGTCTTTCCTATTATGGCTACTGCATTTGTGGCCTGTTTAAAAAGGCTTTGTAGTCAGGGGTGCTGACATACACCTGTAATCCCAGCACTCCGGGAGACTAAAACAGGAAAATAGCAAGCTCAAGCCCTGCTTGTTTGAGATAGCAGCTTAGCAAGATCGTGTCCCAAAATTAAAAAAAAAAAAAAAAAAAAAAAAAAAACAAAGTTAAAAAGGAGTAGAGATACAGTTCGGTGGAAAAAGTTTGTTGCCTACTCATTATCTTGAAACTATTCTATATTTTTCTAGACTTCATGTTTTATCTTGCAATTTTAGGTCAATGGTCTCTTGTCATTGTATTGTTGTTACAGTATGCTAGGGATGGAATCCAGAGTGTTGGTGCTGACCTATATCTCCAGCCTACCCCTATTGTCTTAGTTACTTTCTCATTGTTGAGAAACAATACCCAACATACACACAGATTAAAGATGGAGAGGTTTATTTTGGCTTACAGTTTACAGAGGTTTCAGTCCATAGTATGCTGGCTCCAAAGCAGGGTGGCATGGCAGGGGGACATCACAGAGAGAAACAGTCCATAGCAGGGCAGGGCAGATGACAGTCATGGGAGGAGGGATGAGGCTATACCCTTTGTAATTTAACTGATTGTGTCCACTTGAGCAAGAAATGCCCAGTGAAATTGGATCAGCATAGTTCTGGGCGTGGCTGAAGGGATTTGCTGAAGACAGAAGACCCATCCTGGGTATGAGTGGCACCAAATAATAGGTTTGTAGCCTAAATGGAATAAAAGGGAAATTAAGAAAGTAGACTCACTTCTGTTTCTTCAGAGGAGCTCTGGTCTTCACCTTCACCTGGGACGTTGTCTCCTGGCTTCTGGCACATACTCTTCAGCCTTCCATAGCAGACTCTTTGGCCTCCTGATATGGATTAGCATGGGACACTACAGTGAGGTCCAGGGCTCTGACCTTTGACTGGATCCTTCAGATCTCCAGTGTGTAGATAGGCCTTTTGCACTCTTCCACACTGGACTCTGTGGGCAGCCATTGTAAGCCTATCTTGTTGACTGTTTTATATTTATACATCTTGCATTAAATCTGTTTCACTAGTAAGCACTGACTGATACACCCTTCTAGGCCATGTGCCCAGTGACCTACCTCCCCCCACCAGGCTTCACATCCCAACATCATATTTAGCTATAAACTCATCGGTGGATTAATCCACTGATGAGTATCAGGCCATCTGATTCAATCATCTCCCCAAAGCCCCACCAGAAGCCCATGAGGCTTCAGCGGTGTATCTAGATATAAACCATAACACCCATCCAACCTCCTAGTTTTCCAAGGGACAGTTTGCTAGGTCACTAAATTGCTCAGGTTGTGCTTGACCATGTGGTCCTCCTGCATCAGCCTCCCAGAATGCTGTGACTAGCATGTGCTATCATGCTCAGCATAATGATCTATTTTAAATTACCTTTTTTGTGTATGCTGCAAGGTAGAGGTTACTAGGGTTTATATCTAGATGTCCTCCTAAAGCCTTGTGCACTCATAGGTGGGGCTTCTTAGAGGTGGCTGGATCTAGGTTGTGTGAAGAGGGACTAAGAGTATATGATAACTAAATCAGTCAACTGATTAGTTCACCATAATCCTGAGTGTGGATAATAGGAACCCCCACCCTGGGTGTGGGTAGCACCAACCAATAGTCTTGTTGCCTGGATGGAATAAAAAGGGAAAGAAGAAGGACATCTCATTGGCTCCTGCCAGCTACACCATGACTATTTCTCCTCTGCCATGCCACCCTGTCTTTGTTGTTTCCCTAGTCTCTCCTACACTGCAGAGTCCCTGCTAGGCAGGTGGTGACTGACTTCTGTCCACACTGTGCAAAAGACAGTGGATACAAAATATAGGTGGGCAGGCTCCACAGTAGGTACAGACCCCAGGCATACATCTCCTTCTGCAGATTCCATCCCCTTCCTAGCTCTAAAATTAAATCCTTGTTAAATCCAAATTGAAAGAAAAAAGAGAAAAAAACAATTACCAATCAGACAGGTTGGATTTAAATCTGAATAATTGAGAATAATAATATTCAAGACAAATACAATAGTATATATATTTTATATATTGTGATTTTTATATAAAAGAAAACATATCAACATTTCGTATATAATACAATTTTTAAATTATAGTTTATACATTCTATTAATGAATTCTACTAATAACAACAACATGCAGTGGTTAGACAGACCTTTGATATGCCCTTATCACAAAGTTGAACTATCTCCTGGTCTGCTTCTTTATAAGCTTGTTTTCCTTTGTACTTGGCCTTACCTATAGATCCTGATAAGTTCTCCAACCTGACCACTCACCAAATTTTAACAAACACTATGTAGCAGATCTTATCTTAATCACCAGGAACACAGTATTGGAAACACCCCTCAAAGAGTTGCATTAATTTGTTGGTTCACTTCTGGGTTGATTTTCGTGTGCTGTCCAATCCCCTCAGAGCCCCTGGCACCCAGTGGGTAGATGTCACAGATGCCACCAAGCATTGTACAGTGGATAGGACCGTCCCCACAGCAAAGAATGGTCTGGCCTCAAAAAGCAAAGTGTCGAACTTGAGAAATCCTGTTCTTAGTAGATCATGAGCACAAAACTAGACAGGTATAACACAAAAAGGTAAATGTAATTTAAAGAAAAGTATAATATAGTAATAGAGTACTGCAGGGCTGTTTTTAAGGGCATATTCTTTCTTCTACAGCTACATTAAAACATGTGTTTATCATGGAAAATTTTAAATACACAAGGGAAAAGAGTATTTTTAAAGCTCTTGAATGACATCAACCATTATAGATGTTTAGTCAATTTTATTTCCCGTCTATGTGCCCCCTTCCACTTTGGTAGACAATTCTAAAACATATACACACATCGCATACTTTGATTTGTAACTACTTCCATATGTACTTCAAAGAGATAAGGTGTTCTTTTTCCAAATGTAACATTTTGTTTTTAATGACAGCTAAAAATATTCTCAGTAAATAGACACATTCCTTACAGGAATAAACAAAAACAAAACAGGCAGTTTTTGTTGAATGCTATTGATAGATTTTGGCCCACCCCTTCCCTGTATCTTCTGAGCTGGAGCTGAAAGGGAAGAGGGTTGAAATCTCGGTTCTTCTGTAACTTGGTCATTAACACATTCCTTCAGAACACTCCGTGCTGAGTGATGCTAGCTGGACAAAGACCTAACCCGCACAATCAGCCTGTTGTTTCCCTTGGCACAACTCAAACATCTGATTAAAAGGCAGTTGCACATCCAAACTATCTGGTCAAGAGAAGATGAACAACTAACTATGCCTCTACTCCAAGTTCATTCTTCATACATCAGAACAGGATGTAATTGCCCTGCGTGGTGTCTCCAGGAGGAACAAAATCGTCCTAATACAAAATTTCACTTGGTTCTGCACATAGGCAGCGGGAGGAGGGAACAGCATTTGTATTTGGTGGGAGAAGCCAACCATGGAAAAACCAAGATGGAGCTCGTGAAAATGAGTCAAGAGAGGGAAAAGGCATTGAAATGAACCTTTGCCTCTTGGCTTCCTCCCTGTGACCCAGGTGCGTCTGGGTAATGGGTGTAGCAGAAATCTCCGATGGTATCCTGGAGATGAATCACCGTGGCTTTGGCAGGAAAGTGTCTGGGTCTGAGATCTTGTACTCCTTTGGTCAGCTAAACTCCACTTTCTTATTTGTTTTCTTAACTCTAAAATATGTATAGAAATAGAACCTGGAGGGAAACTAGCTTCAAGGATTGGGACAAAAATGCTTATTATGGTACATGGAAAAGTAAGTGCTTAATAAACAGCCACCACTATCTGCTGAAAGATGTTTGTGTTTCTCCATTCTGTTAAAATGAGTGAGAAATGTAGATGTCCAGTATGGTGGGCACCAGCCAAGTGTGACCACGGAGCACTTGAAATGTGGCTGGTTAGCACTGAGATGTGCCATGGGTATGAAATTCCCACCTGATTTCCAAGGCTTAGTTTGGAAAAGAATGCAAAGTATTTCATCAATAATTTTATGGTGATGACATGTTAAGATAATGATATTTTGGATATATAGGCTTAAAGAAAAGAAATTCACCAAAATTATTATATAAATGTGCCTCTTTCTTTTTTTTTTAATGTGCTATTAGAAAATACAAACCAGGAATGTTGCAGGCATTGTCTGTTTCATGGACAGCTCTGGTTTAAGCGATGCCACCTGAGACTTGGGCAAGAGGAGCCCCAGCATGTCACACAACTGCATGCAAAATGACTGCATTAATGCGAACACAGGCTTCTCGGACTCAGGGCCAGTGCCTAGCTCTGCCGCTGCAGGACTGTGGACCTAGCATGTGCTTCTGTGGCCACACTCTCCAGGCCCTGGGAAACTCATTCTTCATACCCCAGTGTCAGAAAGGTCTGTGGATTGTGCCACTTTGGAAATCGACATTGCTCCAAAGTATGGGGAGGAGCTGAGTAGGGGAAGTATTTTGATGAAAGATAAATCAGTTAATTTCTAAAGCTTGTCATAGGTGCGGTTGTTCTTGTGTAACAAAGCAGTATTCTCCAAGTCCTAATTCTCTCTGTAGACCTGAGTGTGCTCAGGAATTTGCGATGCATGTAGGTTGGAGGAACTGTAGGCGACCTGTGGGCCCCCCCACTAGATCACCCTTTCCTCCTGACACACCCTTCCCCCACTTCTGAGGTTGCTGCACGGAGGCGGTCCTCAAACACCTGCTTTTGGAGATGAGGCAAGTGATAGGCACGGAGACTAGACTTGACTTTAGACCACAAGGATGCTGAGCTCTTGCACTGTCCTCCCCTCTTCCCTGGCTCCCCTATAGATGTTTTTTACTGAGAGCCCACTCTCTGTAGCTCACCTGCTTTAGATCCAGCTGTTGGGGAACCCACTTAAAGCAACAACAGTTTGCAATATTAATTGATATATATTTATATTTATACATTTATCATGTTATATATAATACAACTCATTATTATTTGTATGCGTTTGTCCTTCACTATCCATGGGGGGACTGGTTCTAGGACCACCTACCTCCACCAAAATCCAAGGACATTCAAGTTGCTCACATACAATGGCATAGTATTTGCACACAATCTGTGCAATCTGATTCCTGTGTACTCTAAATCATCCATAGATGACTTACAATACCTAATATAATGTAAATGTCATGGGAATTGTTGTTATTCTGTAGGGTGTAGAAATGATGACAAGAAAACCTCTCTACATGTCTAGTACTGATACGGTTTTGTTTTTGGATATTTTTGGTTGGGGTTGGTTGACTCTGAAGATATAGACAGCCAACTCTACATTTCGTGTGTGTGTGTGTGTGTGTGTGTGTGTGCGCGTGTGCATGTGTGTGTGTTATACATACTATGTGAAGCATTTATCAACTCCTTTTTTATTTTCTTTTTATCTGTATATGTTTGTGATACATAATAATCACATTCATCTTGGGGAATTGGTACATATATATATATTGCATCTTGATCATTTTTAATCCCCCTTCCCTTCCAATCGCCTCCTTTTCTCTCATCCCTAGGAATTTGTGGTGATGCATGTATCACCACAAATTTACTTTTCTATTTCCTACCATCTCTCTTTTAATATGCTTTCTAAATTATTCATATTAAAAGCCATGCAATGTTTAACTTTCTGTATCTGATTTATTTCATTTTGTATAATGGTCTCGAGATCTATCTATTCCCCTACAAATGACTCACTATTCTTATAGCTTAGTAGTACTCCGTTGTATATACATTCCACATTTTCTTTATCCATTCGTGTGCCCATGACTTTTATTCTGAATTGTGCTGCTATAAATATGGGTATGTATGTATCACCATAATGTGATGAGTTTAACTCTTTCAGGACGATACCCAGAAGAGGAATAGCTGGGTCAAATGTAATTTCTATTTTTTTGAGGAATCTCTATACTGATACACAAAACATAAAGGTTTTATATGTTAATAGTGTACCATGTAATATTTGGCATGTGTAAACACTGCAAAATGTTTAAATCAGGCGTAAATAAATAAATAAATAAGGCTAAACCTTTTTGTCCTCAAACATTTATCAATTCTTTGTGGTGAGAACTTTCAAAATCTGTTCTTTCAGCTTTTGAAATGTAATGTACATTCTATACATTCTATGTAATGTACATTATCTATAAACACTCTAGTGTAATAGTACTCCAGGTAACTTTTTACATTAATAATTAAGTGGACACCAGACACCAAATTTATGGTGATTTTAATTCAATAATCATGGCTTATATTTACATCTTTTGTAACAATCATAATATCTAACTTAATTTTGGAAAGATGATTTTCAATTTTAACTAATTTTGGATTTAAAATTTTAATATCAACTATAATTTTTATTTCACCTTTATATTATCATAGGAAATTTTAATACATTATAATAAAAGTAACTTTTAAAAAACATTAAAAAGTTTAATTTTTCATTTGCTTTGTTTATATTTTAATAGCATATTTAAATTTTGCACATTTTGAATACAGTCGCTTTTTTTTTCACAGTACTAGGGATTGGACCCAAGATCATCATATGGAGCTGCATCTCTAGCCCTTTTTACTTTTTACTTCAAGGCAGATTTTTGCTAACTTGTGCAGATAGGCTCAAACCTAAAATCCTCTCATGCCTCCGCCTCCCACAGTGCTAGGATCGCAGGCATGCACCATCACACCCAGACACATTTTATTTTTAATCCCTTAGATTATTGTGGTCAAGGAATACAAATTACATAAATATCTCCATAATAAAAATAGTGAGTTTTGGACTTGTACATACATAAAAATTCATAGCTCTGTGCATTTTGTTCTACACCTCTGTCATGAAGCTATTTGTGATAAGGTCATAGGAAATAATATTTTACTCAAGCACTTGTTAGCTTGATTTATAACTTTTAATATTTATTACTTAAATACTAGACATATAGCACCAGGTCTCCATTCTCTTGATCACAGAGCTGCAGATAGCAGGGCTGTTGCCAGTTGGGTGGGCTATATAGACTTTTGGTGTCCTGATTTCTTAGAATTGTTCCCCAAACTATTTTCTAAACTGCACTGAAGGACATGGCTCCTTTTAAAGGATGTGGCACATTCTTGGATGATGGTGCCACCATGCCTGGCCCCACCCCAAATTCCCCCAAAATAGGCACATCTGCCTGAGCCCTGCAGTCAGCCTTCTGGTGCATGTTCTGAGGTGTGTCCTGGTGTTACATTAGAATATCAAGGTGTAGTTCAAGGTGTGTGTAGTGCCAGCCTCAGTATCCATGGTTTTCTTGAAAAATTCTATTGGAAACTGCTTACTGCTTTTCATTGCCCTTTGGCAGAGAGCAATTAGGGCACTTCATGCAAATCCTGCTGGGTGGAGCATCAGGTCATCCACCTAGGCTACCTGTACTGATGTCCTCGAAGTACTGTCTTGCCTGCTTGGGCAGGTGGATCCTGGGGAGTCTCAGCTTTATCTCCCAAATAGCCTTTGTCTGAGGGCCCAGATTTGCAGCATCTTGCCCCACGTAAACCTCATCACTCTTTATGATACGCACACACTATCCCTTTATAAGCACACACAGTTCCTGGCCTGTTCCAAGAAAATGCTAGTCTCAAAAGCTTTGCAGCCTCTTTAAACGCTAACCATCATATATGTTTTTTAAAGTAAAGGTAATAATTCAGGAAATTACTTCATCTTAAAGCAAATCTGATTCAAGCAGAAACACAGACAGTGCTGTGACCGAGTATATCCAGGTCTGTTTCCAGTGGCTGTCTCCTTTGGGTTCACAGCCGGATGGTATTGGGGAAGATTTTCCTTAGGTTGGAATTAAGGACCAAGGGTCAAAGTTTCATTATCTTTTAGAATTATTTACTTTTAAACCTTGTGGTAAAATACACATAACATAAAAGTTGCCATTTTCATTATTCTTAAATCTGGAGGCATGAAGTTCACTCATGCTGTTGGACAACTATCATTACCATCCAGCCACAAAACGCTTCATCTTCCCAAACGGAAGCTACACCCATTAAACAACTCTCCACTGCCTTTCCTCCAGCCCCTGGCAACCACCACTCTGCCTTCTGTCTTTGTGAATTTGACGTGCCAGATACCTCGTTTGAGTGGAATCATACCATATTAGTTTTTAAAACATCTAAAGTGCCTACCAATGGGGCTCCTCACAAGTCATTACCATAAAAATTATTCATTACTGTGGCCATTAGCCCAGGTAGCAGACCTTAATGCATTTTCCTATGTCTCCAGAGGCTTTGTGTCTACATACATATTTGCAGGCCTGAGGACCAGGGGCGATCATAGAGATTTGTGTGTAAGTCTTAATTGGGGAACAGAGTCATCACTATTTACCTCGTTGCTGCTTTTCTTTCAATGTTTTAGAGTTGACTTAACTTGACAGCTAATGGTTAAATGTTAACTGGCTAGTTTAAATGGAGTCCTGTGATGCAATCAGATTTGACATTTATTTTCTGATTGAATTGCAGGCCTGTCTTTCAGAAGGCAGACCTGTCACCCGCCTGGGCTGCGGTCTCCCTGGGGCTGCCTTGTTACTTCCCGTCACCCCTCTTGGCTCACCTCGAAAGCCTGTGGTGGCTGCATTCCGCGGTGGAGCTTCCCTGGGGATGCCAACAAAAACCGCGGTAAACTACAGCAGGTGGTGGGCAAGGGCAAAGAAAACATACCCTTATCTCTCATATCTTACACTATAAGATGGATGAACCAGGAAATAACTGTTTATATCACTATTAGAGAAAACCAACCACCAGAAACATGGAAAATAAATAGTTATAAGGGATTCCCTCTGTGATCAGGTCCAGGTATAACCCCTCTTCAAGCAGATTTGTAAAATTATACGTGTATTTATTTTCATTTAAAAAACTCGTACATTTAAAATTAATAATTATCTTATGATTTTAAAAATGTTACTGAATTTATAGTAGCTATTTTGTCATACATTTTCTCTACTTATGAATATTAAAAAATAAACTAGCCAGGCATGTTGGCACATGCCTGTGATCCCAGTACTCTGGGAGGCTGAAACAGGAGGATCGCAAATTCAGCCCGGCCTAGGGAACTTAATGATTTAGCAAGATCCTGTATTAAAATTTTTAAAAAAATTTTTTTAAATGCCTGGGGATGTAGCTCAGTGCGAAGGCTCTGGGTTCAATATCCCAGTATTTCAATCGGTCAATCAATCAGTCAATAAATAGGCAAAACCTGTACTGTAAAGGCCTGGAATTACTGATGAAAATCATGATTTTCATACTTAGAATGTATTGGGATATACAACAGTCATAGTTCAGAAAAGGTAAGGAAAGATATCAGTAGAATTAATAATTTTTCTAGCATAGTTTTAAGAGTCCAAATTTAAAATGTTTAGGAAAAAATGAATCAAGTGAAACATTTCTTTGTACTTTCCTAATATATGCTTTATATGTGTCTTTGTAAGTCATATTTTCTACTTATATATTATCTTAGATGTTTAAAATATCTGTTCATGTTATAGTTATATTTTAATATAAATACATGACTATGCAAATCACAATAAATAAGCAATGTTAGTAATAAACTATTACATGTGATATATTCTCACGACGCCAGATTTAAATTTATATGCTGTCTGAGTTTTATTCTTTTAAGTTTATAGTCTTAATCTTGGGATCTAATGTAGCTATGGGTCTAAGTAATTAACAGCCTGAAATAATTCTGTTAACAAAAAACCCTTTCATAATATCTAGCCCTATGAACAAGACTAGTTGGAAGGGTCTATGCATATTACAATGAATTTGTATACAGCTTTCTCAAACAGTGATTGTCACTAAGATAAATTCAATTACAATTTAAAAATTAAATCATTACACAACTTTTTAGGAACACACCCATCATTTCAAGAATCCAGGCTTGTGAAACCAAGTGCTAAGAAGGGTGTGATTACTTCAAAATGTGTGATGAATTTTCTGCCTCATTAACATGCAAAATGCTCTTTCAAAGAAAAGCATCTGAGCGAAACCGTTTCAATGTGTAGATGGCTGGGAGGGCAGTGACACAGATGTGCCCCTACAGTGGCTCGTGCTCCCCACAGACACTGCCCTCCCTTGGAGTAGGCATCGGGTGGAATGGAACTGGGACGGAGTCGCCGAGATTCTGGGCTGTTTGAGACCTGTGATCTGAACTTAAAACTTCACCTTCAGATTTCTGGAAAGCTTGAGGACGTAATCCTGTGCCAGGGACATCCAAGCACTGGAAACAAGCCTGACCGTACACTGGCAGATCGTGTCCATCGGGCAACTAACCTGTCCAGGACCTTAAGGCTTATAGAAAACTTCCGTTGTGGCTGGCAGACAGATTGATTTGTGTGGAAAGTTTAGTCTGGCAGGAAAATGGACTGAACAGAACAAAGGGATTTATTCCTTCTCAGATGCTTCTGCATCTGTATCGTCAGAGCTTGGATCAGTCATAGCTCTCAGGCATCGTAGTTTATGAGAGGGAAATAAATTTGCAGGTCTGATTCCTTTCCTCCTTCCCCACTGCAGATTTTCCTTTTCATTTCATGATTTCCACCAGTTTGAAGTTGGAATGTTCTTCTGCTGGAAAGCAAATAATCTGTAGGAAACATCTAGTCTTAGGTTTGTTTGAAGGTAAAATTTAAAGTAGTCTAGTGTATAAATAAGACAAAATAATATGGGTCCTGTTGAACTGAGACTAACAAAGTGTACTTGAGCAAGATAAGAGGGTTCTAGAATCAGACAACACTCCAGACTGAAGATGGTTCCAAATGTCCCTATTTATAAAGTGGTGTGCTATGCATGTGTGTGTGTGGGGGGGTGTTTTGGAGACAGGGTCTAGCTATATAATAGACTGTCCTTGAACTTGCTATGGAGCTCATGTTGGCCTCAACATTTCCATCCTCCTGCCTCAGCCTCTGGAGAGCTAGGATTATGGACAGAAAAGGACACACAGAGATTACCTCATTGGTGTAGTTAGTTTGGCAGTTGCTATTCTTAGGCATTATTTCCAACCTTTATTTTGGGATTAGCTGAGGGGCCAATTGCTGTGATTGGCTGAGTTTGGGATTAGCCCAAGCTCAGTTGCTTGTTACAAGGTTGTGTTCTTGGGTTAGGTTACAACTTGCTTGTATATCAAGCTAGGTTATAGTTTACTATATATGGAGGCCACTTTGGGCCAAACTTCTTATTGGTACAGAGAATTTATTTCAGTTCAGCAGTTCTTATGTGAAGAGAAGGGAGGAAGGAAGGAAGGAAGGAAGGAAGGAAGGAAGGAAGGAAGGAAGGAAGGAAAGAAGGAAGGTGAAAGCATTAAATACATGGTATCTGGTATGCTGTTATTGGCAACGGTGCTGAATCGTGTGCTGGTTGTTGGTATTACAATTGCATGTATAAAACTGTCCAAATAGAAAAATACAAAAGCACTACTTTGCAGATTACGAGTAGCAGCGTACGTGGAGACTCAAAGCCATTAGAGGGAAAACCTTACTTAGGGCAGTTTCCACTGGTCAGAATCCGTGCATCCACCCAGGAGCCTCTGATGTAGCGTGTCTAAGTGCATGTCCTTAGCCAGGCCGGGAAACAGAAGCACAAGGCTGGCTCCAGTCCTTCAGGTTGGTTGAGGACAGAATGATCAGTGTACACCACGTGACACAGATATGCATCATTCTGGGGTTTTGTTTTTCAGATATATTTTTATTTGCTTTTAACACATTTTTATGCCTTCGAACATGGGCTATAGTCAAGGTTCAGCGTCGACCCAAGGATGGGAAAGTAGATGACACCTGCCCGGCCTGCCGCCTCTGGCCTCACCCACCCAGCTCTCACTGCATACCCCACCATCCCGCCTGTGCCTTCAGAGTCTTCTTGCTTACACACAAGCACTTTCAGAGGTATATTCTCACTTTCTCTCTCTTTTGTTTACACAAACAGTAGTGCACAGCACATCCACTTCACAACCCTGTTTTTTTTCAATCAACAGCATTTCCAATTAGCATTATGGCACATCAGGACACAGCACACACTCTCAGCATTTGTTTAGGCTGCCCTGACTGTTAGATATTTGAGTTATTGCCCCCCCCTTTTCTTTTGGTTTTGGTTTTTGCTACAGTAGCCATACTGCAATGGAAATTTTGTACAGACATAATCTTGCAACTGTGCAAATATATTTGCAGAGCAAATATGCAGGAATAGAAAAGCTTGATCAAAAAGTAAATGTGTTTAGAATTCCGATAAATTGTTATCAACCCGTCTTCGAGCTGATCCCAATTTACACTCCTACCTGCCTCATATGGTAGAACTTGATTTTCCACAACTTTCACCGGAAAAATGTTATTATATCTTTTTTTGTTTTTCCTACTTGACAAGAGGATAGTGATTTCTCAGTGTTATCTTAATTTTCATTTCTTTTATTGCGAGAGATATTTCAATCTCCTTTGTATTTCCTTTTCTGTTATCTGTCTATTTTTCTGGTCATTTTTCTATGGGATCCTCTTTCTTATAAACTTCTAGGAGCACATTGTTTCTTAGTTCATCTTCTGACATTATATTAGTGTTTTTATATAGGATTTTAAACTTTTTTCCATGACAGGTTATGATTTGAAAGCCCTTTACCAAGTGAAAATTACAGCAAATTCTCTCCTTTTTAGTTTTGATATTTATTTCTACCAAAACTACTTACTTCTAACCTGTTTTTTAGGGGGAAGTGCCAGGAATCAAACCCAGGTAAGCACTCTTCAATGGAGGTATATCTTCAGCCATTAATACTCCTATGATTTCACTTCTTATATTTGAATATTTTATTCATTTTAATTTATCTTGTTGTGTGTCCCTTGCATATTGGTGTGGATTCCCCTGCATATTGATTTCTAGGATGCTTCCTGTTGTCTCCAGACCATGTAACAAATAATCTCTCTCTTCCCCCACTGATTTCGGGTACAATTTTTAATCATAAATTCTTTTATTTAGGTATATTTCTGAGATATTTGTTTGATCACATAGGTTTCTCCTATTCATAATTATAGCAACTTTGTGTTTTAGTATTTGCTCTTATTTTTCACTTTTCTTAACTACTCTTGTTTTCCAGCATAAATGTTAAAAGTAGTTGCTTACTTTAAAAGTGAAACAACGATAATCCGTAGTAAACAAAGCAATACAAACACTTATTGGCACATAGTTTATAAATTAAGAACTGCCACCATGGATGCTTCTTGTCCAAGTACGTGTGTGCCTTTCCACTTAAGACATAAGCTGATTTTGAAGGTTCCTTATATAGCTTCTGAGATTTCTTGTTCATTAATTCCAATGGACTTTTCATTGTTACTATAACATGTGGACCATCAATATGCGTACAGGTTCCCATAGCAAACAAATGATTCAATTTAAATCAGATAACTTATGGAAATAATGGTGATGCCTACAGAATGTGGACAAGGTATAGAAATTTAGTACACTGGGCTAGTGACAGCAGTCCTGGGTTCCTTACTCCTACACCAAACAAGAGTGGTGGAGGGGAAGGAGAGGTTGCTGTCATGTGTAGTGCAGGCACAGAACTCCAGTTGGAGAGGCCGTCTGCTACGAGCTGGAACTCTGGTCCAGGAAGATAGCCCACTGTAATCCCAGAAAGAACAGGGGTGGAGAAGGGAATGAATATGCTGTCCCCTCTTGTCCCTTTCTTAGCTCTTCTGCTGGTGCCTTCCACTGGCTAAAACCAAGCAGACACAGCTTTGCTTCTTCCTTTACAAATTTTCTGCCTTTTAGTTCATTTTTTCTTGCCTTATTGAACTCCCTAGGACTGCCAATATGATGTTGAATAGAAGTTGTAAGAATGGATCTTTGTCTTGCTCCATTCAAAGGTAACAAGAATTTAGTTTTTCACACTTCGGTATGAAGTTATCTCTAAGTTGTTTATAGACAGACCCCTTTTCCAGGTTGGGGCACGTCTATTCTATTCTGAGTTTGCCGACATTCTTACCATGAATGGATGCTGCACTTTGTCACACACTTTTTTCTGCATCTGTTGAGATGATAATATTGTTTTGATTAATAAGTCCATTTGATTAATAAGATGAGCCATTCTAATTGATCTTCATATATTAAATCAATATTGCATTTCTTAGATGAACCCCATTTGATCCTGATGCATTAATCTTTTAACATAATGCTAGATTTAATTCTTAGTATTTTTTTTTTTTTTTTTTTTTTTTGGTGCTGGGGATCGAACTCGGGTCCTTGTGCTTACAAGGCGAGCACTTTAACCGCTGAGCTAAATCCCCAGCCCTTCTTAGTATTTTCTTAAAGACTTTTGTATTTGTGTCCATGAAGGATATTGGTTTACGGTTTCCTTGTTCCACCTTTTCAGGTATTAAATCAGGATAATTCTGGTCCCATAATATAGACAGAAGGGTTTTCCCTCCCTTTTTTCCTGACAGAGTTTGAAAGACTGGTATTATTTGTTTCTTAAACATTTGATAGAATTCATCATGAAGCCATTTGGGATTAGAGTTTTCTCTGGCAAAGGGCCTTTAATTAAAAATTGATCCAAAGGGGCTGGACATACAGATCAGTGGTAGCCTAGTATGCCTGAGGCACAGGGTTTGGATCCCCAGTAGTAAAAATAAATAAATAAATAAATAGTAGTAAGAAACAGTGGTATTTATCAAAGAGTACTCTCATAAAAATAGCACTGAGTGATATGGCTCACCAGTGATATTCTATTGCTCTTAAATATTGGGGAACCCCATGCTTCTTGGACCATTCAAAATTATTAAAGAATAAAGCCGCCAAGTGTTTTGCTGCACTTTACAAAGACTGTCATATATCTAGCTGACTGCTCTTTTAATGTGCTTTGGTATTCAAAATTGTTGAAAATAGTATTCATGAACATCGGCAATTCTAAAAGATTATAGCAGGATCGAGGAGTGAACGTTACATCAAGACTATAAGAGTTATATCACTGTCGTGAGATGTATTAATATAGTTAACAATTTTACAAAGTAAAATATTAAATCTTTTATTTTAAGAGAGTTCAAGTCTTCTGTTTTTCTTGAGTCTTTTTTTTTTTGCTGGTCTATCAAGAAATCTAATTCATCTGAATCACTGAATTCTTTGGCTTACTGCAGTTCATAATATTCCCTTAATACTCATTTAATGACTGTAGGATAATCCTCTTTCATTTTGTATATTGGTAGTTTGTACATTTTAATTGGTCTGTTTAGCTAGAGGTTTATCAGTTTTATTGATATTTTCAAACAACGAGCTTTTGATTTCACTGATTTTTCTGTTTAGCGTGTCCATTTCCTGTTTGATTTCTACTCTTGTCTTCTTTCCCTTTTGCCGTGATTTAGATGTGGTCTGTCACCAAAGGCTCCTGTGCTGGAGGCTAGGTCCCAGTGAAACTTCAGGAGGGGCCCAGTGAGAGCCGGTTAGGTAGAGGTGGTGCCATCTCCATGACTGGGCTCGTCTGCCTTATGGGAGTGCTGGCTCTTAGTATATGTGCTGCCGAAGCGAGCACAAGGAGTGCTGGCTCTTGTGCACTGAGTTAGCCCCAAGACAGCAGGACAGCTGACAGGAAGCAAAGACAGCTCCCATGCCTGGCCCCTCTGCTACAACCACTTTCCTTTCTAATCTCCCTCCCAGGGTGCCCATGCCAGGATGCTGGTGCCATCTGTTCAGACCCTCCAGTCAGCAGAACTGTGAGATAAATACATCTCCTTTCTCTATAAAGCACCCGGAGTCAGGCATTTTGTTATAGCAACACAAGGTGGTCTAAGATATTTCTACTTACTTTCAGTGTATATCACTGTGAAATTCCTGTTTATCTATAATATTACTTCTTTAAAATCTACCTGACATCTATAGTAATATAGCTACACCGGCTTTGTTATGTTTTCCGTTTTCATCATGTTGTTTTTTTCCTTCTTTTACTTTCAGTTTGTTTGTATCTTTGAATTTAAACAGCATATTGGCAGGCAGCATGTATTCTGTTTGCCAGTCTCTGCCTTGTCTTTCTTTTCTTTTATTATTTATTTATTTATTTATTTATTTATTTATTTATTTATTTATTTATTTATTCGAGGCAGGATTGTACTATGTAGTTCAGGCTGGCTTCAAACTCATAGTTACCCTCCTGCCTCGGCCTCTCAAATGTTGGGATTACAGGTATGCCCCCACACCCGGCTTGCCAGTCTGTGTCTTTACATTGGAGAGTTTGGTCCATTTACATTTAATTATTGAAATAATTGCTTTAAATTCTGACATTTTACCTGAATATAGTGAAGTGTGCTTGGAATTCTAGTTACTCAGGAGGCTGAGGCATGAGAATCACAAGCTCAAGACCAGCCTAGACAATTTAATGAAGCGCTTTGTCAAAATAAGTAATAAAAAGGACAAAAGGTGTAGTTGAATCGTAGAGCACCCTGGGATTCAAAAGTAGTGGCATTAAAAAAATTAAAAAATAAATATCGAACATTTTATTATTTGGTAATCATTTATCACACCCTCTTTAAAAAAAAAAACACCTCCAAGTCCTTTCTTCCTGTCTTTTATGCATTAAGCAAATTTCTAATATGTTGTTTAATTTGCACATTGACATTTTAGCTCATTTCTTTTCATTAGGTTTTTAGTGTTTGTTTTAGGATTAAAATGTGCATCTTTAATTTACCAAACTCTACTTAAAGCTAATATAAAATTACTTCTGGTAAATATAGGAATCTTGCAACAATATAGTTCTATTTATTCCCAGTTCTTTTTGCAGTTGTTGCATATATTAATTACTTTCATTCATGTTATAAATCTAACAATACAGCATTCTAATTCAGACTTTAACCAGTCAAATGTCTTTAAATAAATTAAGACAGCAAAAAAGTTTATGACCCTGATTCCTCTTTGTTTGTATTTGCCTGGGATGTTTATGTGATATTCTTTCATTTTTAACCTTTCTGAATCACACTTTTTAAAAATTAGTACATGTTTGCAATTCATGCAATTTATAATCATCTTGGGGAGTAGTTACCTGTACCTATTACAGCTTAGTTTTTTTAAATCCCATCCCCTTCCCTCTCCTCCCCCCATTCTTCTATCACCTTTTTCCTACTCATTGATATTCTGAATCACATTTTTAAGGTAGGTCTCTTGAATATAACATGAAATAGGGATTTGCTTTTTAATCTAATCAAAATATATTTTTAAAAACACGTTTTTACATTTATTGATGTGACAAATAGGTTACATCTGAAGCTGGTTGTATTTATTTTCTATTTTTATAATTTTCAAAAATCAGGAAATCATTTATTTTATACTTTCTATGAGGTTCTAATAAATGAAATTCAAAGAGTTCATACTTCTGTTCTGGAAAATATCTTTGTACATTACTTTAGGTAATACCCTACTTCCTTTACTCCTTTAGATGGTATATATTAGTTTACTACAGTGGGAAATCTTTCACCAGTAATATTACCCACCAATCAGTTTTCTAGTTAGTAATATTGTCTTTCTTGATCTTTCCTATTATACTGTTAATTATTTATTACCAAATAATTAGAAGACCCATTTATATGACCTTACTAACTGTGTGACTTTTCCAAAGCTGTGGCAATTTCATAAGTTTTCTGAATTCCTGATGATGTTTGGTCACATTTTTTATTTGTACCATGCAATGTTTTAATAGTACTTAAATTTACAATTTTCATACATTGGTAAGTTCTGACACTCTTTCTTAAATTGCTTCTTTTTATTGAAACTGGATCAGTCTTTTCCTTTTTCCGGCTTTCAGTCTCACTCATTGAAGGGCCTGGATTTTCCTAGGTGAGGCACTGGAGGACCGGGTGACTTCAGGAGGTCCCTAGGAAGGTGAGTTGGGTGGGGGAGGATGCTCCAGAGCCCACTATCTAACCTCTTTCTCTGTTACCATGGAGACAGACTCTCCTCCCAGCAACTGTGGCTCATCTGTGAGCTTCTTTCAGCCCTTGCCTCTCTGCTCTGTAAATCAGACTAGTTCCAGGCCACACTGCTGCCAGTGCTTGCAAACACTGCTGCCAAGAAGGGAGAAAAGTGTACTTCAGGAAGCGCTTTTTGCTGGAGTTCCCCATGCTCTGTGTCTGCAGGGTCCTTCACCATCTCTGACTCTGCTCTTTGTCCTTCCCTCCCAGGTGGCCTTTGTCTGATGCCACCTATCTGTGACAGCCCTGATAGGTATGCTTTGGAATCCACAGAGAATATTTGCCACTAATTTGGCCGAAAATGGATGTTGGGTGTTTTAAAATTTGTATTATTTCACTCTTAATTTAAATGTAATCTTACTTTCTTTTGTATAATCTTAATTTCTTTTGTATAATTTTCAGGAGAAGAAAATTATGCTAAATTATGCAGAAAGGCTCATCTCAGATAGCCAAGATGAGCCTTTCTGAAGAGGTTTGTGAAGGAAACCAGTCAGTCACTATACTCCTTATTATTTGTACCCTAATTACGTTCCCTTATTCATACACAATTTCAACAAACCTAGTGAATTTCTTTCATGATTTCCTTTGAGCACATTCATCTTTTTTGTGAAATCAGTGTAGCTCAGAAAAAGTAGGAATGTTTGTTTCTACCTACATTCACAAAATGGCCAGGGGAGGGTCTGCCTTTCTTTATCATCCCAGATGATATTCTGGAGCTTGTTTGTCCCCAGTCTTCTTAGATTTGACTTTGACCTGACTTCGTGCGTTGGTCAGCATGTTTATCATTTTCAGGGGCCATAGTGTTCTTTTCAATGTTTGCCTATATATTTATTTCCAAGAAACACATTTCTTTCTTTAAGAGCAAAATCCTTCAGTTTTCCTTCGAGTGTAGCTGTCCTCATTTGCAATTCACTCACAAAAACACCCCATCACTTTCCAACACACAATCTGTTAACATTAGCTGAGCCTACGGAAGCCTTACCTTGTCACTGGGATTTGGTTTCCCTCTAAGAAGACAATTTGAAGCAGATGGCCTTAATTATCAACAATGGGGAGCTGAACCCATCAATTAGTGCCAGCAATTCTGGCCGAGGGTGTTGCTGGCAAATTAATGTGTGACAGGGATAAAGAAGATCTTTCATAACTTAATTCTATGGCCCTGATTGTATAAAAGGAGTACAATCACAGCAAAGATGAGAACTGCAAATTTTTAAATATGGCTGTTCTCTCAACTGAGAAGATGTGAATAATGTTATGGCAAAGCCTGTTAAAATACCCCAGTCATCTGTTGAAAGATGATCACTACTAACAATAAAAAGACGTGAACTCCTAATACACACACACACACACACACACACACACAACATGGGGAATCTCTAAAACACTGTGCTCAGCAAAAGAAACGAGAGAGAAGGGAAGACATGCTGTAGGATTCTACTTTCATAAATTCCAGCCGCATCCAGGGTTAATCTTCGGGGACAAATGAAAATAATGGCTGCCTCTGGGAGGAGAGTAGGGGAGAGACCGGAAATGGACATAAGGGGACTTTCTACAGTGAGATAAATGTTCTGAATTAATGTGGTAATTACATGGGTGTGTACATTTTTCAAAGCTTATCAAAATATACCTCATTAAAAAGAAAGATGATTACTTCAGTTCCTTTTAGGCTTTATCAGGAAATTTCAAGTGTGCTAGGAAAGGCTTTGGTAAGAGCAAACTTTCCCACTGAGAAAAATTTTGCTTAACGTGTCTTATCGCTACAAACATGTGGATAGGTCATGGAAAATGTATAGGTTCAGAGGAAGACAAACTGGTTTCAATCAACTATATGAAGTTGGCCAAGCTCATTTAACTTCATGAGGTATGGTTTTATTATATGCAAACAAGAGATAGCAAACAAGACCTGGCTGGGCCACTGCATGGACTACATGTTGAGGGCTTGGAGCACATAGTTGGTGATCAATACATGTGGCTAGTCCTGTGTGGGGCAAAGACTCACACACATTATTTTTTTTCAACCTTATGAAGACAGAGCTTGGCTCCGAGGAATTCTGGTGTATGTCACACAGATGCTGGTGGTATTCTATCCTCTTGTGAAGGTATCTTCTTAGAACACAGTGGCCCCTCCTCGTGTGGGGTTTGGCAGAAGGTGGGAATGGAGTTTTTCTCTCTCTGGGACTATTTTATAAAGCTCCTCAGGGGTCTGTTCACAAACACCCTGACCCCTCTCCACAGGCTCACAGACTGTCCTTTCAAAATACAAAGAGCCCCTCTACCTCCTGCTGTTGCTCCTTTGGCAGGAGGCCACCACTGCAGCATGGTCTGCACACACTGCTCTGAGCCCATCTCCCTCCCCTGGTTCACCTCATTCTCAGCTGCATTAGCCATACTTTTAAATTCTGTGAACTGACACTCTGACTCTACAAAATGGCTGCTAGCTATTCCCAAGTAAGCCTGGCCCACCCCCAAACACCTGGAGACTTCTTGCAGCCCCAAACCATTGCTCTAACAGTCACAGTGAACATTAAGGCGGTCACTTTCAGACACAGCCAGCCAATCCTAAGCCCTCCTGCCTTCTCAGCTGTTCCTTCCTCCCATGCAGACCACAGCTGAGTCTCTTGCCCTGGATTCTGACTCTTTCCTTTGCTCTGCAACTGATCCTGGTACCTCCCCACATGGGTCTGTATAGGTCCAGAACTGTGTTCTCCCAGGGAGCTGTGAGTTCAATCAACTACACAACTCGCCCTGGTCCCCTTCTTGAGGTACATCTGGCTTCACTACACCTCACGCAAAGGGATGTAGTTAAATCACCAGCTTGCCTTGGAGGTTCTCAAAGTAGGTATTGATGATCTTCTGGATTTCTGCAGGATCTGTTGTGATTTCACCCTTTTCATTCCTAATTGCATGGATTTGAGTCTTTTCTTTCATTTTTTGCTAAAATCTTTTTTTTTTTTTTTTTTTTTTTTTGGTGCCAGGGATCGAACTCGGGGCCTTGTGCTTGCAAGACAAGCACTCTAATCACTGATCTAAATCCCCAGCCCCTCTTTCATTTTTTGATAAGGTTGGCTAAGGGTTTGTTAATTTTGTTCAATTTTTCAAAGAACCAACTCTTTGATTTATTGATTCTTTTATTGTTTTCTTAGTTTCAATTGTATTAATTTCAGCTCTGATCTTTATAATGTTCTCTCTCATACCAGCTTTGGGTTTGACTTGCTCTTCTTTTTCTAGAAACATTAGGTTGTTTATTTGAGCTCACTCTGTTTTTCTGATACTGGAGTTTAATGCTATAAATTTCCCTTGTAGGACTGTTTCCATTGTGTCCCATAAATTTTGGTAGTTTTATTGGCACTATTGTTCAATTTTAGAAACTGTCTGATTTCTTCTTTAATTTCATCTGTGACCCATTGATTGTTCAGGAGGATGCTATTTTGTCATAATACAAATAACTAATGTAGATAAAAACTGTGATGGAAAATGTAAATATAAAAATATTATGCAGGTGGTATACGTGTATGTGCTTGTGTGTGAATGTGCATCTGTGTTTTGCACATGAGCTTCTGTTTTTCTATCAGTAAACCAGAGTGCTCCCTGAAAGGGTGACAATACTGAAGGGGCCTAAAGGAAGTGAGAGATGGTCCAGGCAGCTTTGTGAGGAGAAGTAAGCAGGTACACAGGCCATTAGGTGGGAGTTGAGCAGTTCAATGGGTTAAAAACATCAGGATACAGGTTGGAGGGTCCAAATCAAAGCATTTTCTGTGGGTTGAAGGTCTGTGTGTCCCCAAATTCATATGTTGAAATTCTCACCTCCACAGTGATAGTATTAGAAGACTGGGCTTTTGGAAGGTGATTACACTGTCAGGGTTGAGCTCGATGATTGGGATTAGTGGCCTTACAAGAGCCAAAGAGAACAGAGTCCTTGTCTTCCACCGTGTGATGACAGCAACACAGCACCACTATGAACCACAAGAGGCCTTCACCAGACTCTGTTGATGCCTTGATCTTGGACTCCAGCTTTTAAAACTGTGCGCAATAAACTTTCATTGTTTATTAGCCACCCAATTCAAGGCGTTTGGTTACAGCAGCTGAAACAGACTAAGGTTCTATTAATTTTATAAGTCCTTTGTTTTCTCTTTCTTCAGGCTGTAAACACTTCTTACCTAAGCAGGAATCATTCTGAGTTCATGAGATATGAAGAGAGTTGCTGTTAGGATGTGAGAGCAGGTTTGTAACATGCAATTTGTCAGTTTCCAAAATGATGTCGGGGACACATTTACAGACAGCAGCAGGAAAAGCTTCTCCAGCTCTCAGCCATCTGTGCAGAGGAGGTGAAGAGTAGTTATGAGGTAGTTGTCAAAGCAGGGCAGCCACAAACTGAAACTGCAAACTTCTAGGTGGTTCTTCCTTCTCCAAAGTTGAAGTCTACCAGTGTCTCAGTTACTTTCTCATTACTAGGACAAAATACCCATCGCCCGCAAGTTAAAAGAGGAAAGATGTATTTTAGCTCAGTTTGTAGAGGCTTCAGTGCAGAGTCAGCTGGCTCCAAGGCGGAGCAGTATGGCAGAGGGGAAACAGTTTGTGGCGTGGCAGGCAGAAGACAGCTCTCCCTCTTCTTTCCTTTTTTATTCCATCCAGGCTCCAAGCCTATTGGTTGGTGCTACCCACACCCAAAATGAGTCTTCCCTCTTTAATAAATCTGTCATTCACACCCAGAACTATGCTAACCCAATCAGTAGACTAATCCAGTATCACATACCCATGATCCAGTGACTCCCAAATGCCCCACCGATGAGCTCATGAGACTTTGGGGGAGATCTAGATATAAGCCTCAACAACCAGTTACAGACACTAGACTGGCTGTAGCTAGACCTGTGATTTTTCTCCCTAGCATTGTCTCTAATGTCATTTATGGCCATCGACACTCTTACATGAAAACACTTGTGTCCCTTTAGAACCTGCTAGATGTCAAGGACTGTGTCCTCACATTACATATGCTGGAAAGGATGTTTAGTATTTATAGAAGACTCTAAATGACTTCCACTTCAGCAAGTGAAGCGTGCGCTCGCGCGTGCACGCGCGCGCACGCACACACACACACACACACACACACACCCCAATCAGTTCATGAGGAGAAAAGACCTCTCTCTTCCAGAACGGGAGCCTCTCAACACTTACAACAAAAGTGAATTTCAAAACAAAACAAAACAAAAAACCAAATGATTCATTCTAGAGTACATTTTGCTAAACTGTGAATCCAATTGTATGCCAGATTAACATCTAACAGCAAAATAGCTCTGAGGTATAATATTCACTTTTCATAATATTATGTCCATAATCAAAAGACTCAAATTTAGGTTAAATGCCAATGAAAACCAATTTTAAATTTAAAAAGTCAAGTCTAAAGAGGCTTCCGTAAAGAACTGCAGAAAAAGTATTGTTTAATTTGAAAACGTGAAGCTAAAAAAGGAGGACTATCAAATTCTACAAAGTCTGTAAAACTACAAAATGGCAGCAAGAAGCCAGCTCCTGAAGCTTTACAGTATTAATTGGTTAAATTTCCCTTTGATGTTCCATAACGCCTTGCTTAGGCATTTCCCTGGGTTTCACCTGTAGGACTGCTTTTTCCCCGGTAGTCTCCAACATCAGACTATGAATTCCTTGACAGCAGAAAACAGCGTTTTGTATCTCCTGAGCCTGAAGCAGACCCTAGTGCCCGGTGTGTGTGGAAACAGTACTTATCGAGCAAATGAATGAATGAATGAATGAGTGAAGGAGAGTGAGCAAAAAGCACAAAATGAAGACACATTCTGTGACATGTGAATATATCAGCAGAGCAAGAAAAATAGTGCTGCGTGTGCAATGATTGCAAAATAGATGCTACTCATCAATCCCTAGACAATGTGCGGAGTAGAAATAGACACCATTCGAAAAAGATTGAAATAAGCTAATGAATGACACTGCACAGTGACTTATTTGAAGGAAGCTAGGAACAGAAAACAAACTACGTCACCAAGCTGTGTACATGTAGAGTTGAGCAAAGGTGATCAAGCCAGGTATGGATAATCAGTCTCCTCAGCCTCCTTTGTGGACAAAGGCCAATAGTCCGGAGTCAAGCACGAGCTGTCCTAGCGGTGTGAAGAGGTCCTCTGGGAAGACCGCTTGCTTTACTGTAAAGAGGGAGCTGTCTCAGAGCCCCGCCTTTCCGGCATGTCTGTTGACTGCTCGCCTGCCTTTGTGACACTTGGAGAACAAATAGAGTTGAGACAGATAGAAGGCTGCAGAAAGCAGCGCACAGAGAAAGCGGCACATGTTTTGACACCATTTCCTCCTGCACCAGTCAGCTCCTGAGCCCCACTAATTCCTCCTTCGTGTTCCTTGAATCCCTTGCCTGGCCTGGAGATTACTAACTGGCCTGGGGTCTCAGTTTCTGGATTACTAACAATTTTGCTTGGTCAAATTATGTTTAATGTAATCATAATAGACATAACAAATTATGTTTAATCTGAGCTTCTCTGCTTTAAATTAGAGATACTCCCTAAAATGGTGCCATTACCTCTTCTCACCTTTCTGGGGGTCCCTGTTCTTCAGTCCGAGCTCCTCCCCAAATCCTAGCCAAGTCCATCATCATCGTCAACATGTTTCCTACCACATACAAAGCTGGAGAGTCTCATGGAGGAACCCACCACACCCTAGCAAACTCTCAGCCCCAGGGACACATTTCCTTAGACTGAAATTCCAGTCTACGAATTAAGCAAAGACTATTGCAGTACAATTGGATTCTCTGCTTTATAGAAGACTCTGTCACAGCTGAGTGTGGTGACGCTAGCATGATGATGCACAGCTGTAATCCCAGCGCTCTGAGAGGCTGAAGCAGGAGGACTGTAAGTTTGGGCCCAGCATGGGCAACTTAGTGACTTGGTGAGATCTTGTCTCAAAAATTTAAAAAAGAGAGTGAAGAGGGGGCTGGGGATGAGTCTCTGTAGGAAGGCCCCGGGTTCAATGCCCAGTACAGAGAGAAGAGGGGAGAGGGTTTTCTGTGTCTTTTGAAGCTACATTTAAGTAACAATTTAATTTACAGGAGTTAGACTGACACTGTTATTTTCTCATTCTATTTTAATCTTATGGACAATTTATTTTCCTTTTTTTTTTTTTTCCAGTACTGGTGATTGGACCCAGGCCCTTCACACTAAACCATGCCCCACTTTCTTTTTTTTTTCTTTCTTTCTTTCTTTCTTTCTTTCTTTCTTTCTTTCTTTCTTTCTTTCTTTCTTTCTTTCTTTCCTTCTTTCTCTCTTTCTCCCCCTACCCCCCTCTTTCTCTCTTTTCTACAACAGGGTCCTGCTAAGTCACTTAGTTGCCCAGGGTGACCAATTTGCAATCCTCCTGTCTCAGCCTTCCAGAGTGCTGGGATTACAGACATACATTCCTAGCTAACAATTTCTTTTCTTTTCTTTAAATGCCCCAGGTGCCTTGCATCTGCCTCATACATATTTACTCAATAAAAGGTTGTAGAATGCGTGGGATGAACAAAAGCCAAAATGAGGAAAAACAATTTGTTACCATTACTTCAATAGCTGCAATTGTTGGCCACAATGAATGGTTCTGAGGAAAATCTGATTAACACTTCTTAAAATCTGCTGATGGGTAAATTTACTAAAAACCTCAGTTCATTCTCATTCCTGCACCCTCCGTATCTACTCAGCCGTTTGGGAGCCAGGAGGTCCTGCGTGCAGCAGCATATCATGAAATGATTCCGTGGAGCAATTATCAAGTTTGACATTGATCGTTAATAACACTGTCAGATCTTGTCAGTTTTGTTTATATGCCTATTTCTCTGGGGTGTGCAATGAAAATGATAGAAAGTGACTTTAATTGGGATCCCAAGGTGAGATGCATGTTTGATGCTTGGAAGAATTCAGTGCAGCAGCCACGAGCAAGCCTTTATCATGGTCCCCTCGGTTTCCTTTCATTTGATTCAAGGCCCAGTAACACACAAGGGCAAGTCATGGGAATGATACTGCATTTGGAAATATGAAGAGATTTTCTGCGTATACAGCTTAGAAAGCAAAGATTTCCCACATAATGAAGCTAATTTTCTTTGTGTAATAACTTGGGGCCCAGGAAAGAAACAAAGCATTTCTGTATATGTATTTCAAATGTAAGAGAAATTCTGATCCTAAGTGGTCAAACATAGATAAGCCCTGAAGCCCAGAAAAGAGTTAACTTGAGTGATAACCGAGATAAAATGAAAGGATGGCAATGTCTTATCAGCAGTGCACGCATATAGAGTTCTTGAATCTCTGGACCGGCGAGCAAATATTTTACTCTACAGCCAGCCCAGTTGTGGGTTCCACATCTGCAGGTTCATCCGACTACAGAATGAAAATATGGTTTTTAAAAATGGGTCTGTACTGAACAGGTACAGACTTTGTTCTTGTCACTATTCCCTAAAATATATAGTATAACAAGTATTTATGCAGCATTTACATTTTATTAAGTACTGTAAGTAATCTAGAAATAATTGAATGCATACAGTGGGATGTGTGTAGGTTCTAAGCAAACAAGATGCTATTTTATAGAAGAGATTTGAGCAGCTGCAGAGACTGGTATCCACAGGAGCTGCTGGACTCAATCCCCTGCGATTTGGCTGTATTTGCTGCCTGCTGGTGAGAAGTAGCCTTAGTGTTCAGCAGCTTTGGTGGCCAGTTGCTGGAGAAGTAGTCGCCATCTTAGGCATAATGGAGTGACAGTCATGGTTCCTGGAGTCCCAGCATCCCTGAATCATGGAGCTGTAGGTCAGCACTGCTGATTTATCTCAGCTGGGACTGCACCATCCTCACCTCTTCTGCTACTCGGTCTCCACTCTTTGTGTGAATGTCAGCGTCCAATCCAGGAACGCTGGCTAAATGTGTGCACAGACAAATCCATAGCCAAAGTCAGACATGTTCCCAGTGTCCCAAAGTGTGTCCTGAGTAGAGAGGAAGAAACAAGCACCCCAAAAATACTTGTGAAAATCCAGTGTCAGTTCAGCAAGGTGGTACACACCTGTAATCCCAGCAATCTGGGAGGCTGAGTCAGGAGGATCACAAATTCAAGCCCAGTTTGGGTAATTTAGTGATTTAGCAAGATCTTGTCTCAGAAGGAATGAATGAATAAATGAACGCATGCACAAATGAATGAATAAATAAATAAATGGGCTGGAGATGTAGCTCACTGTGAAGGTCTTGGGTTCAATCCCCAGTACCACACAGTGAATGAATAAATCAATAAATAAATTAAAATGTAAAAGTCCAGTGTCAAGCACAGCCCCACAATATACAATCCTGGATGCTATAACCCTGAGTGTTGAAATCCTGAAAGATCAAAATCCCTAAGGCCTAAAATTTCAAAAATCACAATCCTGAAAGATTAAAATCCCAATTGTTGAAATCCTGAAAGCTAAACTCCTGAAAATTTCAATTCCAGTGGAGGAAAAAAGGATATATTTGAGATTATCAAGACAAAACCTTGGCAAAAGAAGTCAGCTAATACATTCTTTATATGCCCTCGTGGGCCTAAATAGCTGTTTTTAAATCTATATGTACACAGTTATTAATTTATTGGAATAAAAAACTGAAGAAAATTAAATATATAACAATTTATGAAAACATTTTATGTATAGTATTAGTGCTCAGTTTGGTTCTTTTGCTTTACAATCATTTTACAACCCGAAATTCTTCTTTATGGTCACATCACACATTGTTAACAATATATTTTGATGACTGAGTTCGATCCCCTTTCCTCTGGATTGCAATCTCTATGAAAAATAAATGGGTCACCGCTGCCCCTCACTTCATTATTCCTAACAATAAAGCTTGATTCCCTAGTAGACTGTCCAATAAATTTTGTAAATGAACTTGAATCATCTTTTGAAAATATGTGACATACCACACTATTAACACATCAGCATTATATTTCACAATTCCCTGTGCTGAGTATTTCTTCTTTGTGTCATTTTCAATACTGAAAGAATAAATCTTGGAAAGACTCTTCAAGTATTAGAGTCATAGTATGTGTGCATGTTTTGCAAATTCGACTCCAGGAGATTGCATCATCACAATCCCGACTTTGCTGGCATTGTGTGTGTGTGTGTGTGTGTGTGTGTGTGTGTGTGTGTGTGTTGAAAATGTTGAAACTTCCTCAATGAAGGGAGACATGTTCTTTCTGTACATCGGCATTCATGAAAGATAAGGTTTCTGGGGATCTTGGCTCTTTGGATAACTGTGTGTGTGGAGGAGACCCTGGAAATTTTGGACTCATCTTGTTAACGTTTGGGTAGTTCTGCACAATGCTTCAGTTGACTGCAGTCTAGAGCCGGGTGAACACTTTTACCAATCATAGTGGTATGTGTTTACACCTTGTGCTTTTTGACCTATTTCTTTATGACATAATTATCTGCTCATAAATATTCTACTTGTATGAATGTCATTAGTAATTATGCTTGCAAACATATGCACGTTATTATTCCCTATCCACTGTGTAAAGTGGTCTATGAAGTGTTCTGTCATATTTTCATATTCCTCAAATTCCCTCTTAAAGATGTAAATAAATATTTTAAACATATATATGTATATATTTATATGTATAATCGCTTTCAGAGTTAACTCTTAAAGTGTCTGAATGCAAACAGATACAAATATATGAATTTACATGGATGCGAATATACGAATACATGCTCATCTTTTCTATTCTCATTTCCCCTGTGTCTCATTTTCTTCCTCTGCCTATTTTTAACTCTCTTTTTGGTTATTGAATGGCATGTATTTACGTATGCCATCCAAAATTCTTTCCAGACCAAAGTATGATTTAAATATGGCAATAAGCATATTTATGAGGATGTGTTGACAATTAGCATTACCATTTCCAAAAATTTTAAAGTGAATTCCAATATGTGTACCAGAAAATAATACACCCTAAACAACATCTCCCCATAGAAATTAGTGTGGATCCTTTGAGAACTAAGCCACAGACGTGGCATCAAATCTAGAAAATAAGGGAGCAAATTAAATCCTCTCTCAATCTAAAGGGACTCTTGAAAGAGGTTTATACTTAGGTCTACACAAATTCATTTAAGTCCAATCCCCACTCTGGGCAGTGCCATCCACTGTTCTTTACCTCTCTTTTCATTGCTCTACCGTTTCATTTTTCTGACTCCCATGTGTCTGATCCTATTATTACTAATATTATGCATTATAAGGATTGTGCTATAAGCTGCCTGTGGAACTTTGGGATGTTTTGATAACTGCTTTTTCTGGGTTCGTATTCACAAAGTCCTTTTTCCAGGTGTTGGAACCTGGTTGTGTCAGGGGCAAAGACAGCTGACTGTCTCCCACCTTCTTGCACTGCGGGCAAATGGGTGTAGTTGCCTTCGAGAATGAACTCTCCAGGGGGCGCCTGCTGAAAGACCTGCCAGGGCCTCTAGGAAGCAGTTTTCTAGGGAGGCAGGAGGGCCGTTCTTCCTCAGCTCTGATTCCCAGTGTCCAGAGGGCAACCGGCCTCAGTTCCTGGTCTCAGCTACCGGGATGGGATGTTTCTCCCCAGATGGCCCCAAGGGCTGCGGGCAAGGGGCCGGCGGTTCTGCGCGCCCCTCTGTCACTCCCCGCAGTGACACTGCAGTGGCCCGGGGGCCCAAGGGCTGGAGCCCAGGCTTATGACTGTTCTATTATTAAACAGTCAGCCAAGAACACGAATCTTTTCCATTTGCTGCAAAGTGGCTTGTTGCTGCCAAAAGCAGCACAAGCCCTGAAGGAGGCAGGCGTCGGGAGGGAGGCCTTAGATCTTCAGTTCCACTGTGTAACGCTTTGTATTCTGTTGGCAAGGAAGTTGGCCTCCCAGACCCGTTTAGAAACTGTAAATGGCGCTGGCGGTAGTTTTGACAGTGAGATAAGGTGTGCAGAGGGCCAGCCTGGCGCCTGAGTGGACAGTAACCTCCCTTGCACCCTACTTCCCTTGTCCGAGGAGGAATTACGAGAGGGGTAAGAATTAGTAAGCAAAATTAGTCCCCATAATCCAGCAGCCAACACTTTTAGAGGTTCTCTCTACAGGTTTAGCCCCTCCCAAGCTCATGTTGAAATTTAATCCCCATTAGGACCTATAGGGGAGGGACTTTAAAAAGGTAACAGGGGTCTGCCCTCAGGGAGCAATCTGTTCGTGTGATTAATGGGTTAATGGGTTAATGGATTAATGGCTATCTCCAGGGAGTCTACCATGAAAGCCTTCTTGGGTAGGTCTCCCACCCTCCCTGCCTCTCACCAGGAGATACTCTGCCTGCCTGGAGCTTGCCAGCGAGTAGCTGTCACCTGATGGAGCTCCTCAGCCTTGTACCCAAATCCAAGTCAAAATAAACCACTTTTCTTTACAATGTACCCAGTCCGTTGCATTGTGTTATAAGCAACAGAAAATGGACAAAGACACAAACTAATGTATTTAGAACCCAACCTGACACCAGCGCCCAGATGGTCATCATTGTACCACACTCCCTGCCCATTTTGAAAAGTATAATATGTAGCCGAGTTCCTTTCTTGGTTTGATATGCTAACAGAAAACCAGAAGGGCATCTTGAAACCTAAGATGACACAGCTGGTGATCAGAGATTTGGACCTGCAATTTAGTCAGACAACCTGGTCTTAGTCTCACCAAGGACACCTTATCTATGCCCCCGATTTCCTAAATGGCTCTGTTTTTCTTTATGCTGATCACTATTTATTTATTTCTTTGTTTTCTGAGGTATTGGAAATCGAACACAGGGTCATCCCACTGAGATGCATCCCCAGTGACACCCCACCACCACCTTTAAAATTCTGAGACAGTGTCTCACTAAGTTTCTAAAGTGCCCAGGCTGGGTTGAACTTGTGATCCTCCTGCCTCAGTCTCCCAAAGAGCCGGGATTACAGGCTTTCACATTTGTTTGCAGTCTCTCTCCCACTAGAAGGTAGCTCCTCTGGGGCAGGGACCTGGGCTGTTTGGTTGCCAGTTGTCTCTCCAGCACCTGCAGTTCATGGCATCCACAAGATGGGCATCTGCAAGGATTTGTGGAATTAGTAGATTTCTATACGGCCTTTTCTATACAACCTGGAAGTCGTGGGGAGTAACGAGTACAGCTCAACCATTTCAAGTGACAAATATTATCTGGACAGGGACTTTGCTACAGGATTTTAACACTTGGTAGGTAGGGAAAGCATGCTAGCAAGTTGTTGGTAGAGTGTTTGGTAGCAGCATCTTCGCACCTTCCAACCATCCTTCTCAGGACGCCTCTGTGCAGCGGGAGAGGCAGGCTGCGCGGCACACCTGGATGTAATTTAGTGAGGCTTCCCCTGGCTGCAGTTTCAGGGACGACAGAAGAGCTATCCCGGAGGACTGCCTGGTCCAGCCTGGACAAGAGCTCATGCCAGCAGCTTTTAGGCCTCCTCACTCACTGCCCTGTGCCGTGCGAACTTTAGCCTGTCACTTTCTGACATGGTGTTCTTTTATGTTCTAGCGATCTTAGAACTTGACTGTTTAAACATTACACAGCCTGGGCAGTGACAGCGAACCTTCAGAGTCCGAGGGTCCAAACTGCAGCCCCAAACCCACTTATTTATTGTGAAGTGCCAACACAGCAATTAAACCTGAATACTGAGGATTTAGTTCAGAAAAATCAACTCGTACATGAACATTTTTTATCATGAAAGAAAACCATCACACACACCATCAGTTCGCCACCGTGGGCCTAGGCTATTCGGGAACAGTGGAGGACTACAACACATTACTAAAAAGCAGCAGACTAACCAATCATAATGAAATGCCTGAGAATCAATGTTTAATTACGTCTGCATATATACATTTTGAACTACTTTATGTACGAAGAGACTATAGTTCAGATAATTGTTAAAATCCTTAGCAAAAAAAACAACCCACAGATTTAGTAATAGCATAATTAGAACCAAGGGTTTAGTCCTAGAAATCTCCTTTAGTCTCTGCTTAATTCAAGCATTTAAAATGTGCGTGTGTGCGTGTGTGTGTGTGTGTGTGTGTGTGCGCGACTCCTCGCCTCCTGGTGGTAGGAGAAACTGTGACTAGGAATCCTGCATTTGTTTGTGTTGTCACGAGTAGGGCCCCCATCCTAGTCTCTTCTTCGACCGGTACTTTCCCCCTTTCTTTCCGGCTGCTTCCTTGACCCGGGAAAATTCAAAAGCAAGCGACCCCGCCTTCTCATGAATATTGAATGGCACGGGGCTGGGAGGAAGCTCGAGAGAGAAACCCTGCAGGAAATTCAACCTGAGTCGGCCAGCCCAGCCCGGCCCCCGCCCCGCGCTCCTGCTCCGAAGCACGGCGTCCTGGCCGGGTCTGCGGGCCGCGCCGCGAGCCCAGCGCTCTGCGGCCTCCAGGGCAGCCGCCGGGCGCATGGACCGGCCCGGCCCGAGAGGCCAGGTCCCCGCTCCGCGGTGCAGCCAAGGGGCGCAGGGCGGTCGGGCGCGCCCGGGACCCCGGCTCTGCCCCTGCTGCTGCGCGACGGGCCCCGCGCCCCGAGCCCCGCGCCTTCGCTCTGCGCCCTCCAAGGACCCCTGCTGGCGAGGGGCATGCTGAGGAGGGTAAGTGGGGTTTCCGGGCCGCACCGTTGGAGAAGGGGGGCCGCGCAGCGCGTGGCTACACCGCCCTGTGTCCTACAACACTTTCTCAGAAGGAGCGCGAGGAGAGTGGACGCTCGGCGGCGGAGCAGTGGGCCGCGGGAGGTTGGAAAAGTTGCCGCTCCCGGCAGGTGCAGGGGGGACGCCGCGTGGCGCCCGGGCCCGGAGCGCGCGGCCTGCGCGGCGGCGTTGCCCTGGCAACGGGGGCGGGGCCGAATCGCGGCGTGCTTGCTCTGGTTGCCTGGCAACGGAGGGACGGGGGCGCAGCGCTGGGAACCTGCGTCTTCGGCAGCGTCTACCGTAGCCAAAGGCTCCGAGGCTTCGTCAGACGCTGGTCCCTTGTGCTAAGTCTGCCGCAGCCACTGTCCAGTGGCCGAGAATCGGGAGTCTGGGTTGGTGCTTACTTAACACCGTAATGCCAGGCGGGCGTTTGACAGTATTTGGGTGTGGTCTATTGGGAGACAGGAAAAAGTTAGAAGCCAATCCTTTCTAAAGTCGTTTTTTTTTTTTTTTTTAAGATATTCTGCTCCCTCGTTATCAAGGTAGCATTTGCTGACAAACATTGCTTTTTTTTTTTTTTAAATCAAATACAGGACCCAGTGTGTATCCATGAAAACAAACTGGCCTTCGGTCTTTCCAACATAGTTACAAAATGTGCAAAAGAAGAACACATACATCAGGCAGCAAGTACTGTTATGTCTTACAGTGTTTTAGATGCAACTTTTACAACGTGTTGGAGAGAAGTTCATTTTATTTTGCTGGGAATTTTACTGCATGTAAATATAGCAGCTAATGTTGGCTTATTTTTTCGAAGATTATTTTAGTCATACACTACAGGAAAAAAATTGCAGAGTTGAGTTTATCTTTTCCAGAGCAGTGATTGGCAGATACAGTGCTACTTTTTTCTCTCTCTTTTTTTTGAGGTATTTTATTTATAAATTACTGTAGCATTTGATTTGTTTAAAGCAAACATACTACTTAGTTATCGTTCGGTTTATTAACTATTGATTTTTAGCCAGATTTGTTAATTTCCACTTGCAGTGACTTTGGTGAGGTGAGAATGGAAATTGCTATTTGGATTTTTGTTGTTGTTGTTTTGTTGTTGAGGATCAGACTGAGGACCCCACACATGCTAGGCAAGTGCTCTACCACTAAGCTACCACCGCAGTCCAGAAATTGGAAAACTGTCCTAGTTCAAGTGTGTAACTGAACCGGTCTACACTGAGACGTGGCTATGTCTACCCATCCAGTCCCGAAAAACCTCTTTAGTTTTCTAAGTGTTTTCACTGTGAATTTTTTAGGTTTTCAAATAGATTGCAGGATCGCTGGAGGCAAGACCTTTTGTGTGTTTAGAATTCTCTTCTTGGTACCAAGTACAATACTCTTCATAAATATTAAATGGGAGGAAAGCCAAAAGTAATCTTAGCCAGACCAGTGAAATCTAGAGTAGAAGTAATCTTTTATGATATTCAGAGCCACAGATGTTTCCTGTATTTGCTGATTAATTTTTACTTTTCACATTATTATACTATAAGGTACTGCTTTTTTTTTTTAATATGTGAGAAACAGCAGCTGAGTAAACTGAGTGACTTGGTTAGGGTCACCCAGAGAGAGGCACATCTGATGATGTCAGATGGTTTAGCATCAGACAATGCCAACCAGACGAGCTCCCGAGACTCGGTCTGTCTCTCGCCAAACCTGGGGGAGCGGGGTGCCAGGTGCCTTCCTGCTCTCTCCCCTTCCCAAGGTTCCACCCCTTTCTGAGAAGAAGGTGAGGAAAACTCTTTTGAAAGGCAAGTAATGAAAGAGGCAGGATAGAAGAATGGAAGGGTTGGAGAAGGGCTCCGTGGAGTAATAAAAAATGGGAGAGGAAAAAGAGCGAAGGGAAGTTGGTTACAGAAGGAACCAATGCTCAAAAATGAGAGTGAAGGCAGAGGGAACCATGTAAGCTAGCCAGAGTGATTTTGGCTTATTGGTCAACTCCAGCTTCTTTAGTGAAGTATCACAGGCCAGGGGGCTTGAACAACAGGCAGCTATTGTCTCGCAATCCTGGATGGTAGGAGCTCAAGGTCAGGGTGTTGGCAGCGTTGGCTCCTTCTGAGGTCTCTCTTCTTGGCACACAAATGGCAACCTTCTCCCTTTGTCTTCACATGATCATTCCTATATCTGTATTATCTGCATTCTAACATCTTCTTCTAATAAGGACAATAGTCCTATTGGATTAGAGCCCACCCTAATGACCCCTGAGTCTAAATACAGCCACATTCTGAGGTCCTGGAGGGTTGGGCTGCAGCTTGTGAATGTAAAGAATAAGGACGAAGATAATACCATCCCATCATTTTGAAGACACTTGATTGTTATTCCCATTAGATTCTCTCTCTCCTAGCACAAATAAATAACTGAGCAAATTGTAGCCATTTGAAAATATTGGTGTATTCTACTGCATGTCTTTGTTAAAAAAAAAAAAAAAAAGATACCCAGAAGTGAGTTCTGTATTTAGCCTCCTTTGTACTTTATTTTCACTCTCACCTCTGCAAGAGAGCTTCAACCCTTGGAAATTTTAAATAAAGGTAGATGAAACTGATGACAACCCCATTTCCGACTCAGTATGACCCATCTCTACCTTTCTTGAGCTGAGCACTCGAGTCATATTCACTGGCTTGCAGCATGAGTCTGAGAAGAATGAAACAGAAATCCCGCACAGACAGCAGAGCACAGAGTTTCCTGGCTTCATTGTCATGGAGATGAGCTAGGGCAAACTACTAGACAGTGTCTTCTCTGCTCATTTCCAGTGGGGTGTGCTGACATAGTCTTTCAGACTGTTTGTGAAAGGTAGCCAGAAGCATCTGAAAGTTTTCTCTGCGCAGGCTAGCAATGTTATAATTGGAATGTCTTGCAAAGACTCAAGTCACTAAAATAATGTGGTTATGAAATAACCGGATCTAGAGAGAAGCCTGCAGATCTTGTAGCCACCGCTTTGCCCTTTACTGAACTTCACAGAAGCTGCTTTGTAAAAAGAATCAGGACTAGACTTCAGTATGGCCAAAGACGGTTTCAGAGTTTTCTGCGATAAAAGTTTGATCATCCGTCATTCACTGGAGTCTCAAAATACAAGTGTGTTTTTCTGCTTAGTTTCTTTCTTTACTTCATACTCTGCCTTCAGAAAATAGGGGGTATAGGTGTCTGCCATATTTTTTTCATTTAATATCATTTGCACAATGTGTTTTAATACGTTGCCTCTTGCCCTTTTTTGTAAGTAGAATCAAACTATGTCCGTTGTTGGAGTTTGTTTCTACTGCAGTCCCACAAAACCACCTTTTGCCTCTTGAGTTGTGCAGTTGTGATTTTGCAGTTCTCCATTACAGTTCTCCAAGTTGTTTCCCTTTGGAATCATTCTGTTTACTTCTAAGTGAGAAGCCCCAGACTATTCTGGAACATCCCTGCTGAAGAGTCTCAGTCTCACATGCTTGGTGGGACTTTTTCAAGGAATATCAAAAGCTTTCAAGATCCACTCTTTGGACACAATCCAGTAGTTTTCTTTGATGGGTGGCTTCAGAAACATGTTCTTGTGTGGAATTGCTATTGTTAATCCAGCCAAAAGAGAATGCCTATTTCTCAGAGCAATGCATACTTAATTAGTATGGGATCAGTGCCAGTACCTGGAGTTTAAAAAGTCAGTGTTGAAAGCTGGCACAGTCGCCGAAGGGCAGAGCCATGTATTTCTCCTTGTTTGAGGCAGTTGTGGAAAGCAGCTGGCATCGTTTCAGGAGTAGGTCAGTCTGTGCAGGTGCTGCTTCTATAGCACCTTGTAATTAAATGCTCACCTCAAATGAAGGAACAGAAGAACCAAAGAGTAAGTCGTCCCTGGCTGTTGATAACTTCTTCATATTTTGGCAGAGTGACATACCTACTCTTCATTCCCCTGTGCTGCTGAAGGAGGTAGTGACATTGAACCGGCTTAGACATTAACAAGCACTCAGCAAGTATGCATCAATCATTATACACTCTGTGCTGGCAGCGATATCGGACAGCAGGTCATGGCCTTTCTCCTTGAGTAGTTCATGACCTCGTTCATGGTAAAGAGACATGAACCCGAGAAAGTGAGATGACAGGCTGGATCATGTGCATGTGCTTAGCTGTGCACAAACTGCCAGGAACAATGGCACATAGTGGGCTCCACAGCTGAGAACCATTTCCCACCTTTCTCAGGACTTTTTTCCAGGTGCTAATCCCTTGCAGTTTCCCCTCACATAATCTCCAAACCAGGCTATGCCTGCTTTTATTTGGTGTTTTGGTTTTGTTTTGTTTTTTTTTGGTGGTGCGGGAGATGGAACCAAGGGCCTGATGCATACTAGGGAAGCATTCCGCCACTAAGCTACATCCTCAGTCCTTTTTCCTGCTTACCATCAGAGTGTTATGGTTTGTATCTGTGTGTCCCCCGCAAAGCCTCATGCACTCAGAGGTGGGACTTTAGAAGGTGATTGGATCATGGGGCTTTATAGTTGACTGGATGTTAGAAGGTAGGGTCTGGTTGAAAGAAGCGGGTCAGCGGGAGTGTGACTTGGTAGGGTTTGTCTCCCTTTCTGGCTCCTCTCTTCACTCTCTGCTTCCTGTCCACTGTGCTTTCAGCAGCTTCTCTTCTACTATGTCTCTCTGTCATGCCGTCCTACCTTGGAGCCAGCCAGCCATGGACTGTAAATGTGCACCAAAATAAACCTTTTCTTGTTTAAGTTGTGGGTGTCAGGCATTGTGTCTTGGTGAAGAAAAAGGTAAGTAAGATAGATTTTGGTATCAGAGAAGTAGGGTTGTTGCTGTGACTGTTACCTGACCATGTAGTTCAGAAGTCTTTGAAAATAGTTTGTGGGACGAGTTTGAAAAGGTTTGGAGATGCCAGCTGGAGAAGCAGCCATGGAATGCTGTAAGCCAAGCTTGATGGGAGATCGGGGTTGAAGTCCCAAACACCAGAATGCTGTTAAAAGGCAGATGGTAGGAACTAGGCCCAGGAAGTTTCAGCTGGGAAGAAAGACTCTGTTGGCAGTAGGACTCCAGCCCATGTGTGTTATGCTGTGGCAGAAAATATGTCAACATTTTGCTCATGTCCTGAGACTTTGCAGGAGATGGAAATTAAGGATGGTAGACTAATTTATCTGGAGGAAGAAATGTCAAGGAAGCCCAACATTGGGGCTGTGGAAAGGATATTGTCAGGAGTTTTTAGTGAGATCTACTGTAAGAAAACAAGAGTAGAAATCTCATTTGAAAAGTTTTCAGTTTTTCCAGAGAGAAAGCACCTGAAAAGATAGAGCAGAGGAGAACATGATTACTGAAAAGATTAGCATTAAAAAAAAAAAAAAAAAAACCTCAAGTAGTTTGGATCAGGAGAATAGGAAAAATGGCTCAAGGACATATCAAGCATCATCAAGGCCCCTCTCTCTGGAGCCAGCCAACCAAAGTTGCAAAAGTGAAAGGCTTTGTTTTGAGAAGAAAGACCTAGTGTGCCCTGCTCAAGAATGAGAAAAGAACAGCTTCCTAGGATATTCCCTGGGATTCAATTCACAGTACTCAGCCATTCAGGCACTAGAGACTTCTGCATCCACAATCCGAAGGAGCCTGGCAATTATTCAAGCTGGCAGATGACTTTGGCATCACCCATGTAGTGCTGGTTTCACAGGCATGCAGAATGCAAGAGTTCTGTGTTCAGGGAGGGTCCCACCCAGATTTTCAGAAGAAGACTTGGAAGGCCAGGTAGCGTGCCTGTGAGAGAACAGTGTGTGATGCTATGAGAGTGAGGCTGAAATTGCAGCGGAGACCCCAGAAAGTTAGAGAAGCCAAGAACATAAAACATCAGTGGAAAGCCACAAGGAGTGAGCAAGGCCAGCCCAAGAGAGAGTCCATGAAGGCTACAACCACTGGTAATTCCACAGGAGCAGGGCTGTCCAGGCCATTTGGAGTTCACATCTTGCCACAGTTTGCCCTGGGTGTTAGACATGCAACTACAGGATTTAGTGATTGCTTGCTAGGTTTTGGTCTTGCTTTGGTCCCATTCTTTCTATTCCCTTCTTTCTCCCTTTTGGAATGGGAATGTTTATCCTGTATCTCAGCAATGTTGAACTTCTTTTTGGTATTTTCCGGGGCTGACAGGTAAGAGTTTGCCTTAAGTCTCAGAGAAGACTTTGGATTTAGATTTTTCAGCAATGCTGGAACTGCTAAAAGTTTGGTGACATTTAGAGATGGACTAAATGCATTTGGCATAAAGAGATGTCCATGGCCTTTAGGGGGCCAGGGGCAGAATATTATGATTTATATCTAGGTGTCGTCCCAAAGCCTCACATGCTCAGACGTGGGCTTTTGGGAGGTGATTGGATTAGGGAGCTTTATAGGTGACTGGATATTAGAAGGTAGGATCTGACAGGAAGAGGAAGTGAGTAGGGGCATGACTTAGTAGTAGGATGTATCTCCTTCCCTGGCTCCCCCCTGCACTCTCTGCTTCCTGTTCACCATGCTGTGAGCAGCCGTTGCACCACCATGCCTCGATGCCATGCCATCTCGTTGGGGAGCCTGTCAACTATGAACTGAAATGTGAGCCGAAATAAACTTTTCCTCCTCTAAGTTGCAAGTATCAGGTGTTTTGTCACAGGATGAAGAAAGTGACTGAGAGTCTTATTCCAATCCTGCCAGGAATAATTTTTATTATCACTGGCATATATTTGTGATAAGTTGTAATTACATTCATCCTGGGGAGTTGGTACATACACACATCACATCCTGGTCATTTTTAGGGCCTCCTTGATTTCTTTTCTCTCTCCCTGCCTCCTCAGATCCCTTCTCATCTCCACAGTCTACCTCCCTGTTTCCTACCATCTCCCTTTTATTTTGCTCTTTAAATTGTTTATATGTTGGGTTTCTCATGTAAGAGAAAGCATGCAATATTTATCCTGTCTGATTTATTTCACTTAGCATTATGGTCTCAAGATCCAACTATTTTCCAAAAATAACTAAAATTTATCTGTTTCAAGGCTGAGTAGTACTCCTATATATTACATTTTCTTTACCCATTCGTCTGTTGATGGGTATTCAAGTTGCTTCCGTAATTTACTTATTGTGAATTGTGCTGCTATAAACATGGGTAAGCATGTATCACTGTAATATGATGACTTCAACTCTTTTAGGAAGATATTCAGATATCTGAGAGGATAGTCCTCTGTTGGAAAGAATTCCTTTTGAGTCAAATGGAATTTCTATTTTTAGTTTTTTGAAGAATCTCCATACTAATTTCCATGATGATTTTACTAGTTTGCATTCCCACCAACAATGTAGAACTGTTCCTTTTTTTCCCAAATCTCGCCAGCATTTGTTGATTTTTGAGCCCTTGATGATAGCCATTCTTACTGGGGTAAGATGGAATCTCAGTGTTATTGTGGTTTTCATTTGTCCAAAGACCAAAGATGTTGAGCAGTTTTTCAGGTGCTTATGGCCCATTTGGTCTTCTTTTAAGAAATGTTTATTCATTTCGATTGCCCATTTTTGATTGGGCCTTTTGGGGAGGGATCTTTTTTTTTTTAGTTATTTGTGTGTGTATTCTGAATATTAGTCCTCTGAAGATTAACTGGAAAAAATTTTCCCTTTCTGTAGATTGTCTTTTCACTCTGTCTGTTGTTTCCTTTGCTGTGCAGAAGATTTTTAAATTGATATAACACCATTTGTTGATTCTTGATAGTATTTTTTGTATAATTGAGGTTTTGTTCAGAAAGTCCTTGCCTGTGTCTATATCTTCAGGAGTTTTACCTATTTTATCTTCCAGCAGATTTAGTACTTCTGTTTTTATATCTAAGACTTTGATCTGTTTTAATTTGATTTTAGTACAGAGTGAGAGATACAGGTCTAGGTTTGTTCTTCTGCACACGGATAACCAGTTTTCCCAGCACCATTTGTTAAAGAAGCCATCTTTTTTCCAGCATGTGTTTTTGACCCATTTATCAAACATCAGCTGTGGTTGAAGTGCATGGGATTGTGTCTGCATCTTTAACGCTATTCCAGTGGTCAACATGTCCATTGAGTGCAAGTACCATGCTATTCCTATTACTGTTACTTTGTAACACAACCTGAAATCTGGAATTGCTATGCTACCTGCTTTGTTCCTGTTGCCTGAGATTGCTTTGGATGTTCTGGGTTTCTTCTAGTTCCATATAAAGTTTAAGACTGTCTTTTCTAGTTCTGTGAAAAAAGCTGTTGGTATTTTGATTGGGAATTTATTAAATCAATCAATCCATCTATCTATATCATTTTTGGTAATATATCCATTTTGGTAACATTGGTTCTGCCTATTCAGGAGTAGGTGTGTCTCCATTTTCTAACGTCTTCTTCAATCTCTTTTTTCACAGTACTGTATTATAGTTTTTGTGATAGAGCTTTTTCCCATCTTTGGTTAGGTTAATTTTGGGTGTTTAGTTTTTTTAAGCTATCACGAATAGAATTGTTTTCCTGATTTCTTTCTCAGTGGGTTCTTTGTTGGTATATAGGAATGCTATTAACTTTTGTGTGTTGATTTTGTATCCTGCTACTTTGCTAAATCAGTTATTTCTAAGAGTCTTCGGGTACGGTTTTGGGGTTCTTTTGGGTCTTCTATGGAAAGGATCAGTCATCCACAAATAAGGGTGGCTTGACTTCTTCCTTACCTATTCATGTTCCTTTTACTTTTTTCTCTTGCCTGGCTACTCTGCCTAAAGTTTCATGTATATATTGAGCAGAAGTCATGGGAGGGACACACTTGTCTTGTTCCTGTAAAATTTTAAAAAGTTTTCAATTTGGGTATTTTGGGTTTATACAGATGAACTAATGGATCTAACGAAACAAAACTTAGGCCAAACTTGTTGTAAAAGGAAAGATTCATTTACAATAAATGCAGAGCTCTTAGTTTAGAGAATGTATAATCTTGGAGTCTTATGTATGAGGTTTCCTATGAGTGGTTCGGCTCTCTTTAGATAGTAGGTGGGGGGTTTTAGAACATATTGTTGTGTCTGTCTATTAGAATAGGTCTGTCGTCAGGAAATAAGGAACCTCACTATTTGTAAGCTACTCATATTTTTAGTGGGATGCTAGAATAATGTGCAAATCATCTGTTCCCCTGATGTGGGAATATATTCTGTGGAGAAAAGTTTAAGCATATTTAAAGTTAAATGCTATCTTTATTATTGCAAGCTCTGAGAACCTGCCCAAACAAATCATATTTCCAAAAGTCATATTCGGCCAAACTGGGAAGCTGGCCTCAGAGTTGGGCATTTTCCCCCTCTAATAGACATGATTTGGCAAATACGAATTTGATTATACAATTGTATGTTGACCAGTAAGAGAGAAAAGCCCAAATGTGGAAAGCTTGGTATCTTTTTTACCATTTCTAAGTGTGCAGTCCCAGGGCATTAAGCACATTCATGTTGCTCTATAACCATCACCATTGTCCATTTCCAGAACCCCACTCATCCTGTAAACTGGAACTCCATATCCGTCAAACAAGAGCTTCCTGCCTACCTCTCCCAAGCCCTGCCAGCCACCATTCTACTTTCTATCTCTATGAGTGTGACTAGTTTAGGGACTGCATACAATTAGACTCATAGAGTATTTGTCCTTTTATGTCTGCACCATCTCAATGATCAGAATGTCCTCAAGACTCATTAATGTTTCGCTATCTGTCTGAATTTCATTTTCTTTTTATGGACAAATAATATTCTATTGTGTGTCTCTACCACATTTGGTATATCCATTCATCCATTGGTGGACATCTGGGTTGTTTCCACCTCTAATGGCAGCACACACTTTTGTTCTGTGGTTATAACATACTATATAAACCATTTCCCTGCTGATGGGATTTTAGTTTTTTCCATGCCTCAGTGAAAAATTGGGAATTTAAAACATTTCATGCATGTGCAAGAATATTTGTTAGTCAAACTTGTTATGAATTTACTAGAAAAATATTTTGGAATATAAAATGTGGGGATACAGCCAAATTGTCCTCTATAGGGACTGCATCAGTTTACCCTTCTTGGAGCGAAAATCTGTTTCTCCCATCACATGGTAGAAAATGTGTCTCAGTATAATTTTAACTTCTATTTCTCGTTATTTTGAGTGCTTTCAGAGCCATTGCTTTTACTGTGCCTATCTGTTCATTTCCTTTGTTCACGTCTCAATTGAGCTATTGGCTTTTTTCCTCCCTCTTCTTAATATTAGCTGTTGTTGAAAAATTTGCTTTTGTTTGGCATCCTTCACGCCACTTGTGGGAGTCGGTAAAACAGGAGCTTTCTGTCAGAAAAGTAAACCCTGCTTTCAACACCATTGATCAAGTACTGGCTGGGTGACAGCATGTTTTATTAAAGGGACTGCGGGACACAGTAGGAGGCTTTACTGAAATGGTGATATTCAAAAGCAGGAGTATCTTTGTGAGAATGTTTTTAAAATACCTATTATCACAGCACGTTTTAATACACTTAAGATTTACTCATGTTATCTTTCACAAGTTCAATATATGAACCTGAGATGACAAATAACTCGGTACAAACTGAAAAGACAACCAAAAAACAGCGTATTGTTAAGTGTCATTTTGCTAGACTCACATAGCTAATTATGCACTGAATCTTCAGACAATATGTCACAATCTGAAGTCAGTCCTTCGACCCGCAGAGCAGCTCCTTAGGTCCTGAGTTTGCTGCTTCCGTTTTCCAAGATATGTCCCCAGGCCACTCCACTGCAGCGCATCACTGTGATTATCTGAGAGTTTGTGTCCCCCCAATTCATGTGTTGAAACCCAACCTCCACTAGGGTGGCATTAGGAGGTGGGACCTCTGGGTAGCGATTAAATCAGGAGAGCTGGAGCCCTCACAAATGATATCAGTGCCCTAAAAAAGAGGTCCTAGGGAGCTACCTTGCCCCTTCCACCAGGGAAGGATATAGTGACAGTCCTAGTAGACACTAAATCAGCTGACACCTTGGTCTTGGACTTCTGGTCTCTAGAACTGTGGGAAATAAGTTTCTGTGGTTTCTAAGCCACCCAGTTTATGGCATTTTGTCATAGCAGTACACACAGACTAAGTTAATTGCCAACTGATTATACCTGCTAACTATCCACTAATGTATCCACCATCCTTCACACCACTCACGGCTCTATCAGAGCCCTTCCACAGCTGCCTCCAGACTTGTCCCCATTCAACAGTTCTCTGATCTGTTACCAAAAGTAGTTTATAAAATACAAATCAGGTCATGGAATCTCTGGTTAAAATCCTTTGATGGCCCCCATGTGCCCTTCAGATAAAACTCAAACTCTTCAGCATGGGCCCCTGAGGCCAGCAAGCCCGGGCTGGCCCTGCTTCAGCCTCCTGACTCAGTGCCCTCTCCTCCTCTGCTTTTCCCACAGTGATTGTTTAGTTCTTAAGCTCAGGGTGTACGTGCTTGTTCCAGGACCTGTGGAAATCTGCTTGTCTTTCGAGCGTGTTCTTCCCTGTTCCTCTCCCCTGCCGCCATCGCCAAGACAGCTCCTGCTTACTCTTCCTTCAGCTTGTCTCGCCTGATACTCCCCAAGTTTGGGTTAATGGCTTCGCTTAGAAGCTCACATGTCCTTCATCTGACATGATGCCCCCAGTACTGTAACCCCCTGTTTCCTTGTATAAATAGATGTCCCCACAAGGCTCAAGGAGCAGAACCACATTTACCTTATTTCCCACAATCGCCCAGCACCTAACACATTTATTACTAATAAAACATCTGTTAGTGACTTTTGAAACATGGCCAGAGACAGAATGTCTTTTGGGAATGGGACACTGCTATGTAGAAATACATGTGAGAATGTTACATATCGAGAGTCCCAGCATGGGACCCTCAGTGTCTTCCCTGAACATACTGGAAGTTGTATGACAAGAAAATAAGGCTAAAATGACTATAGTGTTCATGCCTGAGGTCCTGCTGGCCTCATGAGAAAGACACTGAAGGTAAGTCTTGTTAAAGGTAAAGACCAGGCAGGGAGAAACAGTGGCCACCTACTGAGTGTCTCAATAAAGTCCCAGGCAGGGCAAGAGATCTCTGAGGACAGTGTGGCCCACCAACTTGGAGCAGAAGTCCCAGCTGGCATTGGTGTTAGGGGCTAGTTTTTAAGTGTAACATCACCCACAGTGTTTTCTAGGTCAGCCCTCCCAGAACCTCTGCCATCCTTTCCATTATAGCCCTCTCTCTGACATGTAAGTGTGGTTTGGGGCTGATCCAGGGCAAGTTCTGTGTTTTCAAAATATAAAAATTGATTTGGGACTTTGGGTCTCATTAGTATACAGTACAGTAAAAATGATAAAATCTCTATGTCCTAGTCTGTTTTTCTGTTCCTATCACAAAATACCCCAGGCCTTATAATTTGTAAAGAATAGAGGTTTGTTTACCCCTGTTCTGGAGGCTGGAGAGACCACGAGCATGGCGCTGGTATCTGTTCAGCCTCTGTGAGGGCCTCGAGCTGCGTCATCACACGGTGAGACGGAGCAAGGACGTCAGGCATAGCTCACTTCTGTATCAAAGCCTTTCTTGCAAGAGCCCATTAACCCATGAGTGGATTGAGCCACTCATGAAGGCAGAGCGCTCAGGACCCAGTCACTGTACCTCCTAAAGGCCCCAGCTCCCCACACCGCCACGATGGAAAGCAAGTTTCACCAAGAGCTGTGAAGGGGTAAACCACATTCCAAGGACCGTGCCACAGTTCACCAGGCTCTGTTTGCAGTTAGCCAGTGAACCTTGACTTTAAGACACTCAAATGACTTGTCCCTGTACTCCTTCATTCTCCTTAGAAATTTATGGCCAGCATGGTCCCAAGGAACTTCTCCCTCAGTGGGTCTCACACTGAAAAGTCGGGGCGAGCAGGTCTTCCCACCGCCAGCTGTCTCCAAGGCATTGCTTCATCCTTTCCCCCAGTCTGTTGCTGCAGCTCGTCTCCATGGCAAGCCTGGTGAGGAAGAAGAGCCAGGGTAGGAATTGCAGCATTAAGAGTGCTTGTGTGAAGGGCAGGATGAATGTCGACTTGCGACTTGCGTAGGCTCTGGGTTCCACCCTGGGGATTGGCGGAGCACACATCTGGCCGGGTCTGGGTGGGTCGTGGAGGTGTGGTCTTGGGGTCTATGTCTGGTCCCTGCTCTCCTTCCTGGTCCTCTCTGACGCTGTTCCCTGCTCTGCTTCCCAGCAGCCATGAACTGAGCAGTTTTCCCACAATATTTCCCCATAATGTTTCTGCCTGGGAGTCAGCCATTTACAAATTGGAAGCACAAGCCAATTAAACCTTCCTGCCTTTAAGTTGTGGGTGCCTCATATTGTATCCAGCAACGGGAAGGCTAATACAGGCTGTGTGACCAAAGGCAGTGTTACTTCAGAAAAAAAGGTTCAAGAAGTAAATAAACTTCTTAGTCCACAGCACCAAGAGAATGGAATACTCACCCCACAACGACCTCTGTCTGTAAAATATGATTGGGAAGACTGCGGGTACCAAGTGGGGTGGTGAAAGGTATGAAGTTTTGTTTTTGAGAAGAATCTTCCCCGAGGATCCATGGTGAGCGAAACTCATTATTGGTCTTCAAGATAGTGAAATATGTGTAGAGCTCCAGTCACTGAGTGATTATGTCAATTGCTCTGCTAACTATTGTACATAGATTATTTTATTTAAGCATAGAGCAACCTGTAAAGTCTGGAGACTCATCGGACCCACTTGCAGTGAGGTGACAAAAGCCTAGAACCCTCCCTGACACCCCTCAAGTCTAGGTTCTTGGTGGCAGGTGGAGAGCCCCTTAGCCTGGGTCGTCTGCTGCCTCCCAGGAGGCAGAGTCTAGAGCTGCTTGCAGCAGCTGAGGGACCTCTATTTCAGAGGAGCAGGAGGAAGGGGATGATTAAATGAAATAATCAACGTGCTAGATCACAGCCCAGTGCAGATGTGCCTGGTAGGTGGCAAGTGCTGCGGGTGGCAGATGATGGCTCTGTTCTGTGAAGCCGGAAGGGGTCTGGGCTAGGGAGGGCTTTGCACCTCCCAGGCCACTCGGGCTTTGACGTCCCACCCACAGACCAGGGAAGAGGCAGGGGAGCTTCAGATGTGGGAATGCCTGAAGACAGTGTAATTGGGGGTCACTCTCTAAGAATATAGATGGGAACCAGAAGAATACAGGTCCCTGATAGACAACAGGTCGATTTGTGGTTTCTTGAATTCACCGTGATGCAAAGGCAGTGTGCATTCAGTAGGTAGAATACATGGAGTGTTGAATTTGGGCTTTTCCCAGGCAGCACTGTGTGATTATTCCCAGTCAGCCCCATAATCACGAGGGGAAAAAACCCGCACTCTGCAGTATGCTGTGTTGCCACTGCTAGATACGGGCATTCAGTACATTACACGAGACATTCGGCGCTATATTATAAAGGAGACTTCACATTACACGATTTTGCCCAACTCTTAGGCACACATAGGTGTTCTGAGCATGTCTTAGGTAGGCTCGTCTAAGTAGTGCTGTACAGAGACACGGTCACATTTTGTTACAGGGTGCTAGGGAACACTATTGATTTCCCAAGTCAGATGACTGCTAGCTATCACAGCCGCGCCACATAAAGTGCCTCTGACACCATCCTGCACGTGGCAAGAGCTAGAAAGGCGTCAGCTGCTATTACTTTTTTACAACTATGTGAAAGAATTTCCACTTAAACCAGCTGTGCCCTGAAAGTGACTTGTTACCATTTTCACCACTACACCATAGCATGTCCCAGGACCAGGGCCAGGGCCAGGGAGGCCCCCTTGAGCTTTTAGTGCTTTTTTTTTTTTTTTTTTTGGTGGTGCCGGGGATCGAACTCAGGCCCTTGTGCTTACAAGGCAAGCACTCTAATCACTGAGCTAAATCCCCAGCCCCCCCCTTGAGCTTTTAGAAAAGATGAAAACATTGGAAAAGATGGGGCCTCAAGAGCCAATAATCTGAGTGGCTCCTCAGAAAACAAAGACCCAGCTATGACTCTCAGCTACGCATCGAATGTCCCCAAGCTCCAGTCTCTCTGGCAGCTTGTTCCCTCGCATCGAAGTGCAGGGTCCATTTGGTGGCATTTGCCATCCAGCACAGCGGTTTCCAACTGTGTCTTTGACATGGATGCCTACATTTTCATTAATTTTTTGGTTGACCCAATTACTAAAGTGTTTTTGATGGATGTAAGTGGTATTGAAATGTTATGTTAGAATGTGAAGCGCAAACACATGTATTGCCTTTGTCAGTGCATTTACGGGCACAAGGCTGGTCTTCAAATATGAGAAAATACACACCTCTCACAGAGCCTCGGATGCCACGTCCCTGATGTCAGATGCTTGAGGCCCAATTCTGTGAATGTCGCCATCAGCCAGGGGCTGGTAACATGCATTTAGCTTGCCCAGGCCCAACCCCCTGCCCTTTGGCCAGAGGGAGGGAGAACAAGGGCTGATTTTCCACGGGGCGTTTCCAAGGTGTTTCCTCATAGCTACAAACCACCCCACTCGATTCAGTCAGGATTGATGCAGCTTTTGGCTGAAGTCAAGTATTTGGCCAACAGATTCAGCTAAGACGTTAGACTCCCTAATTAGATTCAAGACACCATGTGAGGATGCAGCCTCCTGGGGGTGAGCGATCCCCAGCCCGACATCTGGGAAGTGCGAGATGTGTTTCAGGCTTCTTTACTCTTTTCTTGTTTCATTTTTGGACAAGTAACAGGAGTTAAGATGAAATATCCTTCTTCTCAATTGTGATAGGATCACACTGTACTTTGGAGTCAGAGCCTGCTATTGCCATCAAGGAGTACGGTTGTCATGCTTGCAGTTTGGGGTAAAGGAGATGCGCTTCTGGTACTCTAAATTCCAACTTAGAACAGGGCTGGTAGGCACCTCTGTAATCCCAGCTACTTGGGAGGCTGAAGCAGGATTGCAAGTTTGAGGCCAATCTGAGAAACCTTGGTAGCCTTAAAGGCCTCGAAGATACATAGCAGTCTTTCTCTTGTTTTTGCTAAACTATAAAACTTCATGTTAAAAATTTTCATCAGGCATAGCTGATCTTTTGATTATTATCCCTAGAAAGGCAAAAAAAGTGTGGTCTTTGACTGCATATAAATCACAGACTATTTTGATTTTTCCTATTGATTTTGATTTTTTCCTATTGATTTTGGCTTACCTATATACAAGCAAGGCTCAGCTTGGTCTTATGATGAATCCCATTAACATCAACACCACCAGGCCTGAGCTTTTAAATTTATCATTTCTGGCCTATTTTTGGCTCATTGATTATGCTGATAACAGAATTGAATGGTGATCAGAAGGGAAGCCAATGAGAGTGGTGAACTTTGGCGCTGGCCCTGAAAAGCTGGTTTCCTAACTCAAAACGGATGCAATCTTGAGACCAACCGAGCTTTACCCTTCGAGATAAAAATATGAGGTCACATATTTTCATCTTTTTCTGATAAGCATTTTTGTATTTAAAATCAACCAGATTTTGTGCTCTGAACAGCTTTGATTCTTCTTCCCCCAAACTGCCGAAGAACTCCACAAGGTGGTAAAAAGCAGAAAAATGGAGGAGGTGGTGTTAATCAGTGTCCTAATTTAAACTGAGAGCAAAGGATTTAAGTGCTTAATAATTGTAGAGGATAGTGAGAAAGGCATTGAAGTGCAAGTGGGGAAAAAACTGTGGTAGAAAGAATTTCTAAAGGGTGAGCCTGCTCAAACTGAATGGAAGAAGAGTTGGCCTATTATTCCTAGTGCTGGTCGGGTCCCTAAATGCAGGCGCCTTATTTATGAGCTTCTTTTTTATTTTTTGGTACTGGGGATTAAACTCCAGTTCACATGCTGGGCAAAAACTCTCCCAACTGAGCTGGATCCCCACCCTTTTAAAAAATTTCATTTTGAGGCAGGGTCTTTCTGAGTTGCCCAGGCTGCCCTCAAACTTGTGATCCTTCTGCCTCAGCCTCCCTAGTAACTGGGATTACAGGCACATACCACCACTCCTGGGCTGAGCTTGATTTTAGAAGAAGGACTTGAAGTATGTGGTGAGCTACAGAGAAAACTTAGCAGATTGGTTCGGTGCCTGAGAGGCACATAGGAATTGGGATGTTCACTGTGGAAGAGAACAAACTCTTGTGGTCTTTCAGGAAAGGAGGAGATGGGGGGCAGGTTATGTACTCATTTCCTCCTGTCACTGTAGTAGATCACTCCAAACCTACAGCAACACAAGTTAGTTGTCTTACAGTTCCAGAGTCAGAAGCCCAAAATGTGTTTTCCTGGGCTACATTTGCTGGGTTTGGCAGGACATCTTCCTTCTGGGGTGCTAGGGAAGAATCCATTTTGTCTCCTTTTCCACCTTCTAGGGCTGCGCACAAACCTTGGCTTGTGATCCTTTTCCATCCTCAAAGCCAGCGATCACATCACTCCAACCTCTGCTTCCGTTATCATAGCTCCTCGTCTGACTCTCCTCTCTCCCTTTTTTGCCTTATGAGGACCCTCGGGACCATCTTGGGCCATCTTGAGACCCTTGTAAGTCGGCGCCATCATTCCCATTTTATAGATGGGAAAATGCTACTCAGAACCTGGCTATGCCTCAGGCCTGTAAGGAACAGTAAATAATGGAGTAGCCCGTATTCATTCTGGGCATTCAGTTACTCTTTAAAAAAAAAAAAGTAAATGTTTGTTTTTATTAGTACATGTTTGCAGTACACAGTGATTACATTCACTATGGGAAGTTGGTCCATGTACATACCACATCTTAATTCTTTTTACTTCCCCTTCCCCTTGTAAGGATCAGTTACCAGCCTGGAAAAACTCAGCTCTTAAAAATTAAAAAAACTATTTAACTCAAACTAAAAATGTTGTGAGTAGAGATGGGGTCCTTTTATGATTTATCTTTGCTTTTCTGTGTCTGTTGAGGTGGTATGGACATACCATAACTGCCCACATTTAGAGCGAAAATTTGATAAATTTCAACATATGTATACATCTATGAAATGACCTTCATAATCAGAGTAATGATCAGATCCATCACTACTAGAAGTAGAAGCCTTGTGTCCTCTTATAACCATCCCTCAGGGCAGACCCCCGTCTGCTTCCTATCGCTCTATACTAGTTGGCATTTTCCAGCGACTCATTTCTCAACATAATCACTTTGAGATTCGTCTGTGCTGTCCTGTGCATCACTTGTTTAAGTCTTTGTACTGCTTAGCCATTCTCCAGTTCATCCAGTCTTCATGTGAATGAGCATTTAAGTTGTTTCCACCCGGGGCTGAGATAAGCGAACCTGCTTTAATCACTGTCATGTACAGGTCTTTGTGTGGACACGTTTTCTCTTATCCTGGGATAATGTCTACTTACAGCATGACTGGCTTGTGTGATGGGGATGTTTAACTTTTTAAGAAACTGCTGAAATGTTTTCCCAATCTTTTTACCATTTCATTTAACCACCACCAGTCAGTGTTCCAGTGACTCTACATTTTCAACCACACTTACCAGTTTAAAAAATGTGAGGCATTCTACAGATATGTAGTAGTGTCTGGGAGTGGTTTTTAAATTGCACTTCCTAAATGATTGAAAAATGACATTGATCATTTTTCGTGTTTTTATTTTGCCATCTGTACCTCTTCCTTCATTAAACATCTACCCAAATCTTTTGCTCGTTTGAATCTGGTTGTTTTCATATTATTGCAAGTAAGAGTTTCTTCTAAACATAATCTAGCTAAAAGAACACTGTCAAATATGTGATTTGCAAATATTTCCCCCTAGCCTGCGGGTTATATTTTCATTTTTGTAACAATGTTGTTCAAAGAACAGACGTTCTTAATTTTGATGAAAAACAATGTGTCAGTCTTTTCCTTTTATGTATTGTGTTTTTTGTGGTTGTATTTATGAACTCTTTGCCTAACCCAAGATCACAATGAGTTTTTCCTCAGTGTTCTTATTGGAGTTTTTTATATATATATATATAGTATATATATATACATATGTGTATATATATGTATATATATACATATGTATATATATGTATATATGTATATATATGTATATATGTATATATATGTATATATATGTGTATATATATGTATATATATGTGTATATATGTGTATATATATGTATATATATATTTATGTTTTACATTTGGGTCTGTGATACACTTTGAGTTCATTTTTACGTATAGCATGAGATATAGATGATGGTTCATATTTTTGCATATGAAGGTCCATCTGTTCCAGAACCATTTGCTGAAAAAATACACTTTTCCAGTGGACACCTTTGTACTTTTGTTAATCAACTGGCCATATGAGTCTATTTCTACACTCTATTCTGTTCAATAATCCAATTTCCATCTTTCAATGAATAGCTGACTTCCTCGGTAACTATAGCTTTATAAGTCTCAAAATCATGTACACAGTTTTTTCCAGGGTTATTTTGGGTAATTTAGGTACCATGTATTTTAGAAACAGATTCTTACTTTCTACCAAAAAAAATGACTCTTGTGTAGCATTTGTGAATCACTTTGGGAAGATTTGATGTACAGTGTTGACAATATTACATATTCCAGTATATCAAACACAGTACAGTATGGTCCTCATTTTATTTGATGTCAGAGGTAATTCTTAAAACTTCTGACTGTCCCTACCACCACCCCATACCCTAGCCTAATCCATACCCTTGGAAAGTCCTCTTGAATCGCTGGCTACCTCCCTAGTCATTGACAGCTCCACAGAGGAAGAGGCCTTCATTTCCTGCCTGGAAGAGGGAGGTGAGGGAGACCATGGGAGAGGTACCATGTCAGCGCCACCACGGCCCGGGCCGGCATCTCTCCAACCACATCCCATTCACTCTCCCCTTCACCACGGCTCAACCCTGCTGGCCTTTTGTTTCCTTTACATCCAAGGACTTTTTCCATCACAGGGTTCTTGCCTCTCTTCTTGCTTTCTTCTCCCTGTGTATGTCTTTACACATCTTCCCTCTGTGCATGGCTCTCTCTGTCCAAATTTTCTTTTCTTACAAGGATGTAGTCATCCTGGATTAGGGCCCACCTGAATCACCAAATCTTAACTTTATTATCTGCAAAGACCCAGTTTCCCAAGAAACTTCTGTACCGGACAAAAGTTCCCACCCTGAGGGTTAGAACTTCATCGTCTTTCGGGGCACAGTTCCTCCTGTTGTAAACGGTAATGAAACCATGAGTCTGGGTGCACTCATCACTGTGGGAGAAGATGAGAGTAAGAAGGAAAGAGGCCCAAGGACTTTGAAGAATCGTGTCAGCTAATAACAGAGGAGAAGAGTGCAGAAGGAGAGAGAGGCGTGTGGCCGAGGAGGGGAGCACACAAGGGTGGTGTCCCGGACTGTCCCAGGCAGGGAGGTGTTCTGAAGCAGGGTTCTCAGGAGCTGTAAACCCTGCTGATGGGTCCAGTTGTCTGTAGCAATGTGAAGGCCAAAAACGTGCCTCTGAAGGTCACGGCGCAGCCAGCATCAGCGTCCTTCGTGGGAGCCATTTGGGGATGACAGAGGAACCCAGATGAAGGCGGAAGAAGGGAAGAAATGGAGGCCTGCCTGATGTCTTGCTTTAGCTGTTTAGAGGAGGAGTGGGGCTTGCAGGTAGCCAGAGAGGCACACGATGAAGGGACAAGGTTTCCATCTGCATGTGTGCCGAGGGGACAGCGGCTCGAGTTGTGAGAAAGTCATCCAATGTGCAAGAGCGAAGAGGGAGGCACAGCTGTGTGAGGTCGCTGCGGGGATAGAAGGACAAGGGAAATGGGGAAGCCATGAAATGGAGAAGGTCAGCTCTGGAGCAGGTGATGGCAAGCGGTTGCGTGTGTATACGTGTAGGCGCACAGCTGCAGCGAGGGGCGCTGGCATAGATCTAGTTCCTGTCTGATGACGTTTGATTGCTCTGAGAAGTAGGAGGCGAGGTTTCTTTGAGGAAGGGAACCTGGGGTGTCAAGGAGAGTGAGTCACCCGAGAAATGCGGTAGGATTGCAGGGCATGTTGATGTCACCTGTGGTCTGGATGTGTCCCCCACATTCACGCATCAGAGGCCTGATCCCCAGTGGCGCAGGGACTGAGCGAGGTGTTTGGGGGTAGAGCAGGTTGTTTGCCTATCTGCCTTTCTGCCAAGAGGCAATGCCGCATGAAACACTTGATAGACACTCTTGTCATGCCTTTGGGCTTCCCAGCCTGCAGAACCTCAAGCCAAATAAATGTATTCTCTTCCTAAATCTCCCCATCTGTGGTGTTCTGTTAGAGCGAAAGAAAACAGGGTGATAATCATGACGTCTCTTCCATCCCAATAGATATGTCCGCAACAGGAAAAGCAGGGAGTAGAATTCATCTCAGTGATGGGAAAGTGGGGGAAGGATGTTGGGGTATTACTGGTATGATGTCTGTGGATAACGGGAAATAAAGAAAGGAGGGGACAGGTGGGCTGCAGCAATAAAAGAGGCAGTAACGGTAGTCAGAGAGCAGCAGCGGGAAGTGAACAAGCAAGAGCGGTGGAAAGGTAGCCAGCGCTTACTCCAGGGAGTTAGAAGAAGATGAGGCCCAGGGTATGATGGGGGGGATAAAGGAAAAGACTGTGGGAGGGGAGGAGATGAGGACGCTTTGTGGCCAGAGTAATCACTCACATAGTCCCTGAACTCCTCCGAGGTAATGGTGGCACAGGAGCAGGCAGGTGGTTTGTGAGCCAGGTGCTGAGACGGAGTGACCAGGGGTCAGCAGAGTGCTCTGCGACAGTAGGGTCGGGACGTGCTGGAGGAGTGAAGTTCAGACAGGCAGCTGCAGCTCTTTCCTGTCTCACGAGGTCCTTGTGCCATGAGCAGTCTGTAGTTATGTCATTCATTTAACCACCATTCACTCAAGAACGCACCTTCACACTCTGCTTGTGATTGAAGAGGCTTTGAAAAATACAGTGGTGGGGTTAGGGATTTAGCTCAGTGATAGAGCGCTTGCCTGCAAGTGCAAGGCCCTGAATTGGATCCCCAGCACCAAAAAACAAAACAAAACAAACTAACAGACAAACAAAAAACAGTGGTAACTATATCAAATGGCGAGTGGATGTCGAATTCTTCCTTAAACTTGTAGAGACAGGCGTAGGTGAAAATTCCTCTCTTCTCACGGTATTCAGAGTGGTGTATTAACAAGTGAATTCCAGTAGAAACTAAACATTTCAGTGGCGCTGTACCCCCTAAAGAGAGGAGAGAGTAACACACTTTGGAGCGGGTAATGGGGGGCTGGTGATGGGTTTCGTAGGAAAGCATTCTAGGCCTGGGGAAGCACAAGATGGACCTCAGCAGCTTGCGGTGTGGACAGCTGGGGTAGTTGTACTGCTCCTTGGGATCCTCCGATCCCTCCCCATTGGGCTGATGCAGTAAAGGGCTCCACCAGGGTCCCAGGCCCCCAGTCTCCCTGCAGGAAAACTGCCCAAGCCTTGTGTGGCTCTCCAAGGGAGGGAGGAGTCCCCACGAGACCATCCCTCGACTATTCCCCATGGCGCATTGGCTGTGCTGTCTGAGGTCACAAGTTCTCTACCTGCTGCTACCAGCAGTCCGGTATGCCTCACTGTGGACTTCGGAACCCACACAACCCAGTCTTCCCAAAAGACAGGTGTATATAGTGTTCTTACCACATCGGTCCCTGGCCATCTCCTTTGTACCTGGGTCTGCATTAACCTGATTCACTAGAATGAATTATCTAACATGCTACTGAGGAAGAAGGTGGGTATTATTTGGCTTGTAGTTTTGGAGTTCATAGTGTAAATGTCACAGCGCAGGCTTCGTGGTGAGGCCACCCCTTGGCTGCCTCCCTCAGGTGCAGGTAGCAATGGGGGTGCACAGGCAATAGCCAGCAAGAGATGTGCCTCCAAGCAGGTGCAGAGAGAAGGGAAGGGCCAGCTGTTTGCAGAGGTAACCCTCTCAGGACAGCTCAGTGGGTCACTAAGCTACCCTCCAAGGGCGCATCCCAGCTACCCACTTCCTTCCCACTGCACCTCTCTCCACCCCTCCCAGTAGTCCACCCTGGGCCCCGAAACCTTCAGTCACAATGGACTGTTGAGGGCCACCCAAGCCGCACCCCAACCACAGCAGGCCTACGAGAGTCCCAGAAGTGCTACAAATAAAGTTTTTTCTTTTTCTGGACATGGGAGTGAACAGGGAAAATCACTGCCATTTCTTCTCCTGACGCACCCTAGGAGCTCTGGCCGGGGTGTGTGGGCAGATCCATGTTCCCGGGGGCTGTGGGTCAGTCTCCAACGCTGCAACAGTGGCGCAGTTTTCTGAAATCTTGTTTGTCTGATTTTCGATCATTCTGTTTGTATCATTTTCCCCACACAAGTAGAGATCTGTGTGCATTTCTATGCACCCTGTATCCATAGATGTGTATATGTAAATAGGAAGGAGACTGCTTCTATCTAATAGCTCAAAGAAAGAGCTGGACTGAAGCACTTTGGTGTTCTACCAGTAGAAATCCCTAACTAAACTCAGCTTCATGGACCCCAGAAACAGTTCTGTTACTGAGCCTCGAGGTAACGAAGGCAGTAAACTGGACTTTAAAAAAGGTTGATGGGTTAAATAATGAATGATGTGGACACAGGAATGACAGTGCTGTGTGTCTTTGTGAGGAATCTGAATTAAGCAGGCCACTGTTCTACATGTCAAGTAATACATAATTTGCTCAGGAAGTATATTGGGACTTTGATGATAACTAACATTTGAGAAAATCAAGGATTAAAAAATAATAAAGGTTAGAATCCTATATAATTGGGATTTTACAGGCTCTGTAGATAGTTATCTAACACAGGTTGGATTACACATAATGTACTTCAAGCAATTTTATTGAGATAGAATATTGATTATTAGTAACTGATTATAAAAAGTACAGTCCTTTTTTTGATTGTGCAAAATATTTATTTTTACATTACATGTGAGCTATTGTTCATTCCAGGTTGAGCATCCCTTATCTGGAAATCTGAAATCTGACATGCTCCAAAATCCAAAACCTTTTGAGTGTCCTAAGCAACAAAACACCCATCACCTGTACAGCCCCACATCAGACTAAGAGCCCCTTCGCGCCATCATTTCTGCAGAGAACACTGAGCCCCACTCTTGACTTCAGCTTTTCTGTTATTGTTACTGTATATGAGGATAAAACAAATATGTTAATTGATATACATTTGAAGATGCATCTATGTTCCCTTTCATATCACTACTTTCTCATGACATACAAGTTATTTTGCCAACTTACTTTCTATTTATTCATTTATTTATTTGGTTGGTTGGTTGATTGATTTTTTTGAGACAGGGTCTCACTATGTAGTTCAGACTAGCCTTGAACTCACTATGTACTCCAGACTGGCCTTGAACACTCAGTGATCCTCCTGCCTCAGCCTCTTGAGTGCTGGGATTACAGGTGTGTACCACTCTGCCTGGTTTACTTTCAATTTCAAAAGCTCAAAGTTTCTCAAAGTGAATAATTTTTTGAGTGTCCTTATTTGAAAGCACTGTGCTACTCTGACTTGCTAGGGGACGAGTTAATGAGTGCTGGAAAACAACATCGGCATTTAATTGCAAATAAATTCTGTTCTTTGGCAGCCCATATACCGCTCACATTTCACAGTGATTTTAATTCATAAATTCTTATAATGTTTACAAACTTTGGGTGGGTGGACGGATGGATGGATGGACGGATGGACGGATGGATGGATGGACGGATGGATAGATGGAACCATGAATGTGTTTATAGGCAAGGATCTGAGATCACTGATGGCCTGGGGAATTGCCCAGTGCCTGAAAACATGGGAGCAACTCACAAAAAAAAAAAAAAAAAAAAATGTGTTCAGCTGGTACCTGGCAGGTAGGTCCAGGCCAGGAGCTCACAGTCAGGTGTGAGAGGCAGAGTGTTTACAGATATGAAACAAAAACACTAATTTTCCAGGATGGTTTGGGGAGTGTGGAATAGCTGAAAAGACACACAGCCGTATAGATTTTGTGGCCAATAAAGGAATGAATTCGTGTGTTCTCACCATTCTTGAGGTGGGGAATAGGGTTTAGGAAAGGAAAAGTTTTAATTTATGAAACTGCCTTTCGAATATTCGGTGTAATGAAGAACAGCTCCCAAATATCTTGTAAAGGAGTCTGAGGTCACAACAAATGTAGAGGGCCATTTCCCAAAGAATGCACATTCTTTCAGATTTGCCAGCGAGCCTTGAAAGTCGGTTCCAAGACTCAGAAAGCAGCAGTCTAGGCATTTTTGCCAATGGAGGAGTAGATTCCTTTTCCTGCAGACAGCAACATAGCTGACATTTTTCCCTCCTTAATGAAGACTTCCACCCCCTTGACCTTTAAGGGTGACCTTCTGAAAGACAGCGTGCTGTTTCTTGCATGATTATTACCTGTTCAGCTGCGTACTCCCCGGCTTGGGTCCCAGGTCTGGATGGAAGACTTTCTCCTGGGAAGTGCAGGCTCAGAATGGCTGCAAGTGGCCAGCGGTGCCTGTGACATGCTCCTTCCACTTTCAGTGCGAGCTGCAGAGAACAGACAGCCATTTTGTGAGTAACTATTCATTATTCTGTTCTTAGGTTTGTCATGGCTTGTATCTAGATTCCTCCCAAGAGCCTCGTGTGCTTGTAGGCAGGGCTTTTGGCAGGTGCTTGGGTAATGGGGCTCACAGCCGACTTGCTGTTGGAAGGAGAGTTGAGTTGGAAGAGGTGGTCACGGGTGTGTGCCTGGAGGGTGCATCTCCCTTCCCAGCTCCTCCCTTCACTCTCTCGGCTTCCTGTGCGCAATGACGTGAGCAGCTTTCTTCTGTCAGACCCTTCCGCTGTGCCTTTCTCCCTTGGAGCCAGCCAGCTGTGGACTGAGACTGTGGCCCAGAGTACGCCTGTCCTCCTTTATGCTGTGGGGACTGGGGACTGGGTACTGTGTCTCAGCAATGAGAACAGCGACTGAGACAGGAAACATTTAGAACCTTCATTTCAGAACTTTCACCTTCCTTCAGCTTCCTTCCATCATTGTATGATGAAATAAAATCTGTAAACAGTGTGTGACAGTAACAGTTTGTTCAGAGATCACATGATGACATCTCCTCACTTACGTCATGTACCTGTTTGATATAAGGACAAATACAAAGGCCAGAAAGTAGCGCAGCAAACTGAAAGGGGCTGGAGGAGCAATGTGGAGCAGAGAGCCAGGCAGAAGCCAGACTACGAGACCCTGTAATAATTAATTATCACAATAACTTCAACTTATTGAGCGTTAACTATGGAAGAAAAGTTGAGCCACACTCTAGTCATATGGTTTTCAAATACGGAAGCCAGGAGGGCAACGGGGACCCAAGGAGCCAAACCTAACACTGCTCTATATGCCTTACCAGCTCCGAGGGACGGATGTTCCAGGATGTCATTCCAAGAGCTGTATAAAAGGTGGGAAAGGAAGGATGCGCTGGCTTTGTGAGCATATCACTAAGTGTCTCTTGAGTAGCTGGTCATGGTGATGCACGCCTGTAATGCCAGCACTCTTGGAGGTAGAGGGAGGAGGATTACTAATTGGAGCCCAGTCTGGGCGATTGCATAACTACTGAGGCCTTGTCTCAAAATAAAAAAAATAAAATGGTCTGGGGATGTAGCTCAGTGCAAAGGCCCTGAGTTCAACCCCCAGTACCACATAGACACAGAGACACAGACACACACAGAGACACAGGCACACACACACACACACACACACACACACACACACACACACACACACAAAAGATACTCTTGAAAACTTGATGTAGAGATGGCCCACTATTGGCCTGCACTTTCTTCCTAGTGCAGTTTGGACTAGCTTCCCTGTTATAATTTATATCTAAATGTTCCCTGAAAGTCTCAGGTGTTCAGAGGCTTTTGGAAGGTGACTGGTTCATAGAGGCATTATAATCATCGGTGGATTAGTCCACTGATGAGCTCATAGCTGAATGTGTTGTTAGGAGGTTAGGCTGGTAGGAGGTTAGGAGGTTGGGTCCCTGGAAGTGTGACCTGGAAGGGTGTATTCTTGCCCTGGCTCTTCCCTTTCTTCTGTATCTGCTTTTGGCCAATTTGAGACAATCAGCTTTGTTCCACCAAGATCTTCAGCCATGATGTTTGTGCCTCAGAGAGAGCCAACCAAGGACTGAACCCTCTGAAACCATAAGCTAAAACCTCCTCCTTTAATTTGCAGATGTCAGATATTTTGCAGGTGTCAGAAAGCTGACTAATACACCCCCCTCCACCCTTGCAAGCCAAATCAACCTTTCTACTAAATTCTCATTTGTGTGCACCCTCTTGTGTATAGCTAAGGGGTTCTTACTGCTGGGTCTGGGCTGCCCCTCTCATGTTGTGGTCCTTTCTGTTAATGCCTTACCCATCTTTCAAGCCTTTTAAGGGTGAATGCCTGGTCCCCTGGGGCCCTGAGCACTGAGCCTCGAGTCCTGTTCAGAGTTGAATTTAACACACTTCTGTTGAGTGGCCCTGTCCAGGGCCTGCCTGGTGAAAAGGAAAGACAGTCTGCATGCCTGCTCCTGTCCTGCCAGTCTGTGTCTTCCTGAGTGCACTCCACTTGTGAAGAGGAGCCAGGTTTTGTGCTTGGTGGCCATGTCTGTGGCTAATTGCTGGGTCACTGATGGCTGGGTTCAAAATGATGGCTTCCTGTTCTAACAATCCCTCACTATGTGAGCTTGGCACAACTTACTAAAGCTCAAGGTTCTTTTAAATTTTAAACTTAGGAGGAAGGGGCTGGGGTGAAGCTCAGTGATAGAGCACTTACCCCGCATAATGTAGGTTCCATCTCCAGCACCAAATGAACACAAAACACCCCACACACATACACAACAGGATCTAGGAAGAGGAGTACTACTTACCTCATGTGTTCATTGTGAGGAGTAAATAAAATTTTATATGTGCTTGATACATAGGAGGACTTGCTAAATGCTATTTTTAGTATCATTATCTGTGTATACATATGACTCCACCAATGTACTTCTACATCACTGAAGACTTGGTGGGAAGTTTCTAGGCAGTAACCATAGCAAAGGGGGCCCTACAGGCTGCTACGTGTGACAGACTATTTTGTAGGTGCAGAAAGGACTGACCCCATTCCTCGTCAAGCATAAGGATCACATGACAAGGTCCTTAGGTCATGGTGCCTCTGGATTTCCCCTTTTTATAAGGACATAGTCATGTTGGATTCAGATCCTGCCCTAACTTAATTAATTAGATCTACAGCAACATTCTGTTTTACTGAGGTCACATTCTAAATTGCTGACAGTTAAGACTTCAACATATGAATTGAGGGGGACATAATTTAACCCATGACAGGTCCTCCATGGACAGACTCTAAATGGGCCTTGTAGATGTCACCGGGAGACCCTCCATGGTTGTTCTGAACAGAATTTGCATTTTGGCAAAATGCAGAGGAAGCTGAGAGGAGCCCTCATCTCCAGCAATTTTGGAAAGGACTGAAGTAGCAGTGTGAATCAAGATTCTTAAGGCAATCATAGTTCTTGAGTTTCACTTAAGACTAAGCATATCCTGAGAGAAACCTTTTGAAGTACAGACCAAAACAATGCAAACAGAGGTATTTATTCCAGATTTTTCTTCATTAAAAACATTTCTGTACATTAAGCATTACTTTCCACAATTTTTAGTGGACCTTTGTTCCATTTCAGGTGAAATATGAGTTATAGATATTTCTGTGAAGAGTAACTTCTGAGATTAAACAGACTTAAATGCAAATTTCTGGAACAACACCTCTTGGTAAATTTGGGAATTGTAGCAAACACACCTTGGGACTAAAGAGTTAACCCAGGAATAATTATAATAATGCTTAGTGCAGTAATGGTGGGGTGTTTATATATGAAAGTATCACCAGATGTGGTGGCCAACATCTGTAATCCCAGTGACTCAGGAGACTGAGGGAGGAGGATCAGTGTTTGAGTCCAGCCTGGGCAACTTAGTGAGACCTTGTCTCAAAGTAAAAAATGAAAAGGGCTGGGGATGCACCTAGCTCTACAGTGCTTGCCTAGCATTCACAAGGCCTGGGTTTGGTCCCCAGCACAAGAAAGAAAAGGAAGAGGGAGGTAGGGAAGGAGGGAGGGAGAGAGGAAGGAAGGAAAGAGGAAGGAAGGAAGGGAGGGAGGGAGGAAG